>JAYESA010000005.1:241392783-241651895 GCA_036927795.1 Iris macrosiphon
TATTCTTCGTCTCCAAGCTTATTCTGATGTCGATTAAGCCAGTGATCCAGATGACCATCATTCTACAGGTGGGTATTACATCTACTTAGGAACCTGTCCAATTTCTTGGAGTGAGAAGAAACATCACATGATTTCTAGATCCAGTACGGAACCCGAATATCGACAATTAACTTACATAGATGCGAAAATTTCATGGTTGTTCTCCTTGTTCCACGACTTGCATGTCTCACCACGCCTTTGATCTCGTAAGCTTCGAACACAGTATTTCATTCCCGTATGAAGCATTTAGAGATTGACTATGATTTATTTTATTTAACATTAATTAATAACTAGTCATGAATACAATATTCATAATTATTTATCAAATCAATTAGATAATTAACATGTATTTGCTATTTGTATATTAATATATAATTAGGATATTTAGTTGGAAATTTAATGATAAAATTGGTTCTTAATAATTAAAATAAATTTCTCAATATTAATGATTTGTATTAAATAATAATGTTATTTTGTTAAAAAGTTAAATTAATTAATTAGGATTAAAAAATTTGTAATACATTATTTCATTCTTCTATTGTTTCACTTTCTAAGCTAACCAAACATGTTATTGAAAATTTGAAAAAAAAAAAAATCTAAGTGAATGAATTTTAACCCTTTTTATCTTTAGAAGTGCAAATCCAAATCATTTTCCCACTTGTACCGTTTACGAAACATGTCCAAAGCTATTTCCTATTCCAAATTGACCCGGGATGTTAGAATTCATATTTGACAGGGTCCTGTTCAAATTAGTTTTATTTTTAACTTCTAATTAATCAATCAACTATTATTGTCGTAACAGAAGACGTCATTAACTTCTAGTTGTGTCTTTGTATCCAATTTCGTTACTGATGCTCTTCAAAATCATAATATATGTCAAAGACGTACGTGACTTTTGTTTTAGAATATGCTTACAGCCAATGTTGAATTATATTCAATAATTGACTAATATAGATATTTAGTTCCAACAAGCTAAACATAATTATTTGCAGGCACCGAATTGCTATATATACTGATGCATCGGCAGTCTAATTCTGATACCAGCACTAATCATCTCTTCAAACAATGTCGACTACTCTCCTCCTTTCCCTCACTCTCCTCTTCCTCACCTTCTCCCTCTCCTCGGCCGCGACCTGCACTAAAGCAGACGTGACGGCCCTCAACGCCTTCAAGAACTCTTTCCCCGCCGGCACCTTCCCCAGCTCATGGGACGGCTCGGACAACTGCTGCTTCTACGACGGCGTCGGCTGCACCAATGGCCGCGTCACTTCCCTCGTCTTCACTAGCGACCAGGACGACCCTGACCATCTCCCGGTCGTCCTCAGCGGCTCCCTCCCAGCTTCCGTCGGAGACCTCTCTGCGCTCGAGAGCATCAGCATCCGCTCGCAGCCCAACCTCGCCGGGTCCATCCCGAGCAACTGGGCGAACCTGAAGAGCATGAAGTACTTCACCATCTACAACACCAGCGTCTCCGGATCCATCCCTACCTTCATTTCTAAGTACGCCAACCTCCTCGAGCTCGAGATCAACTACTGCAAGCTCACCGGCACCATCCCTGCTTCCCTCGGAGACCTCGTCAACCTCCAGTCCACCGACTTCTCGAACAACATGCTCACCGGGACGATCCCGGGGACTTTGTTCAGTAAGCTCAAGTCCGGGGATCAAGCGGAGCTCGGCCTGTCGCACAACCAATTGACGGGCGCCATCCCGCAGTCGTTCGCTAGTATCAAGTGGCAGAATCTGGACCTGAGCTACAACATGCTCTGTGGACAGATACCGAGTGGAGGGAGCTACGTGCCTGCCGATGGTTCCGGCTTCGCCCACAACAAATGTCTCTGCGGATCCCCGCTGCCGGCGTGCAAATGATCAGAGCACAGTTTGGATATTGGTAAATTGCCGGTTTGATATGATTATTAGGTTAAATAATGCACCAAAATAGTGTATGTTTGGTGGAGTAGGCGTATTCATAAAAGATGTTTTTATGAATACAGTACTGTATGCTATTTGAATGAATAAAAAGGAAAATTGCATATCTACGCTGCCAAGACAAGACACCCCTTTTGAGTACACACTGATACAATTCTGACAAAAAAATTTAAATACAAAAAATTTCGTACAGTGGATTGAAGTTTGCTGAAATACTGTCAACAGAAGAAAGTTTCTAAATTTTATAGAAAAAGAAAAAGAATGTCAATTGGAAGGAAGTTTTAACTGAATAATGATTTAAGGAGAAATCAAAAGATACGTCCATCGATATGAATGGCATATCCTGTCCTAGAAACGATCTTCAGATGGACATTTCTTTTACTAGTTTAAAAAAATTAACAAAAAACTTAATTTTTACTACGGATTTTTTCATTTTAAGTAAAAAATTATTTACTTATTACCGCAAGGAGGTCCTAGTTATCTTACTCATCTACGTTGATGACATCTTAATCACCGACAACCACTCTTCCTATATCTTTTGGATTATTACTCAACTTGGTCTATTTTTTCAATGAAAGATCTGGGCTGATTGCATTACTTTCTTGGCGTAGAAGCCACTTATGCAAATTATGGTTTGTATTTGACTCAGACGAAGTACATTGCGGACTTGCTTTTCCGTATCAAATTTTAACATGTCAACCCAGTGTCAATTCCTGTAATTACTAGAAAAAAACTTAGTATTCATGATGGGGATCCTCTTCCCGATGCCTCTACATATCGAAGCCGCTTTGGTGCACTTCAATATATGACGATATCTCGTCTAGATATTTCATTTGCACTAAATCAAATATATCAGTACATGAATAAACCCACAAACTCTCATTGGTTTGGTGTAAAATACATTTTGAGGTACCTGAAGAAGACTCATGACCATGGTTTGTTTTACAAGCTGAGTACTCTTCGCCTCCAAGCTTATTCTGATGTCGATTAAATCAATGATCCAGATGACCATCATTCTACAGGTGGGTATTGCATCTACTTAGGAACCTGTCCAATTTCTTATTGTCGTAACAGAAGACTTCATTAACTTCTAGTTGTGTCTTTGTATCCAATTTCGTTACTGATGCTCTTCAAAATCATAATATATGTCAAAGACGTACGTGACTTTTGTTTTAGAATATGCTTACAGCCAATGTTGAATTATATACAATAATTGACTAATATAGATCTTTAGTTCCAAAAAGCTAAGCATAACTAATTGCTGCCACCAAATTGGTATATATACTGATGCATCGGCAGTCTAATTCTGATACCAGCACTAATCATCTCTTGAAACAATGTCGACTACTCTCCTCCTTTCCCTCACTCTCCTCTTCCTCACCTTCTCCCTCTCCTCGGCCGCGACCTGCACTAAAGCAGACGTGACGGCCCTCAACGCCTTCAAGAACTCTTTCCCCGCCGGCACCTTCCCCAGCTCATGGGACGGCTCGGACAACTGCTGCTTCTACGACGGCGTCGGCTGCACCAATGGCCGCGTCACTTCCCTCGTCTTCACTAGCGACCAGGACGACCCTGACCATCTCCCGGTCGTCCTCAGCGGCTCCCTCCCAGCTTCCGTCGGAGACCTCTCTGCGCTCGAGAGCATCAGCATCCGCTCGCAGCCCAACCTCGCCGGGTCCATCCCGAGCAACTGGGCGAACCTGAAGAGCATGAAGTACTTCACCATCTACAACACCAGCGTCTCCGGATCCATCCCTACCTTCATTTCTAAGTACGCCAACCTCCTCGAGCTCGAGATCAACTACTGCAAGCTCACCGGCACCATCCCTGCTTCCCTCGGAGACCTCGTCAACCTCCAGTCCACCGACTTCTCGAACAACATGCTCACCGGGACGATCCCGGGGACTTTGTTCAGTAAGCTCAAGTCCGGGGATCAAGCGGAGCTCGGCCTGTCGCACAACCAATTGACGGGCGCCATCCCGCAGTCGTTCGCTAGTATCAAGTGGCAGAATCTGGACCTGAGCTACAACATGCTCTGTGGACAGATACCGAGTGGAGGGAGCTACGTGCCTGCCGATGGTTCCGGCTTCGCCCACAACAAATGTCTCTGCGGATCCCCGCTGCCGGCGTGCAAATGATCAGAGCACAGTTTGGATATTGGTAAATTGCCGGTTTGATATGATTATTAGGTTAAATAATAAACCAAAATAGTGTATGTTTGGTGGAGTAGGCGTATTCATAAAAGATGTTTTTATGAATACAGTACTGTATGGTATTTGAATGAATAAAAAGGAAAATTACATATCTACGCTGCAAAGACAAGACACCCCTTTTGAGTACACACTGATACAATTCTGACAAAAAAATTTCGTACAGTGTATTGAAGTTTGCTGAAATACTGTCAACAGAAGAAAGTTTCTAAATTTTATAGAAAAAAAAAAAAAATGTCCATTGGAAGGAAGTTTTAACTGAATAATGATTTAAGGAGAAATCAAAAGATACGTCCATCGATATGAATGGCATATCCTGACATTTCTTTTACTAGTTTAAAAAAATTAACAAAAAACTTAATCTTTACTATTATAATGCGACTTAGAAACAGCTTAAAAAATGAACTGTTCAAACAGTATGTATATAGTCCACTAATTAATAAAGAAATTAATCCTTATAATTAACTACTAACATAATGTTCTCACGTTAATTAATATTTTTTTAATTTCTAATAACTATCTACTTATATAAATATATATATATCCCTTACATATATTCTTCATCTAAAAAAACATAAATTCTTATAACAGCTATATCTATATCCAAAATTCCATAAACATATATATAACAAATCTAAATTCAAATATATTTAATATTTAAATTATATTTAAATAATTATATAATATTATCTAAATATATATTCAAAGTTATGTAAAAAATAAATTTTAATTAAAATATATTCAAATCATATTTAAAATATTTTTATATAATTTAAATTTGTATTTAAACTTTTATTAATATTATTATTATTATCATTTTCTTTCGTGCATTTCGTACGTGAACATCACTAGTGGATAATAAGGAGAATGAGATCCTAGACAAATTGTAACGGCATATTTTCTCGTTATTTACTAGATTGAGACAAGTTCATTTCTTGATGCACTGTTGCTAGTCTCTTTTCCTATATTGTTTAAGGAAGTTAGTCCTTTTGTAATCAAAAAATTGCGTATAAAGTATTAAAATTTTATAAAATTATGTTTCGAGTATAGAAGTTTCAATTTTTTTTAAAAAAAACATAGAAATTGCGTATAGCAAAAGCCTAAAAATACCCTTAAAAAAAGACGTTTTGGAGCAAACTATATCCCTGGCAGAGAGGAGAAAGAAGGATGTCCCTGGCGAAGAGGAGGAAGAATGAGGATGAAGGGAAAGGAGAAAGAAAAAGGGTGGAGAGGAGGAGGATCGGTAGGAGTAGACGTGCTCGAAGCCGGAAAGAGAAGGGACGGTGGGGGCAGTGGCAACGGTCGAGACGGGATGCGAGGTAGGCGACGCGGTTGAGGGTGTCGAGGTGTTCGGTGCGGACGAGGGGGAGGAGGAAGGAAGGGTCAGAGGAGGAGGAGACCAAGGGGAGCGGGAAGAGGGAGAGGAAGAGGTCGGGGTCGGAGAGGGAGCAGTGGAGGTGGGTGGCGCAGGACATGACATTGGCGACCTAGACTACGATGGAGTCGAGAGCTTTCGCGAGGAGCCTGGTGCCGGACATGTCCTTCTTCCGAGTATTTTGCTCCCAAACGTCATATTTAATAACGTTTTTGGACTTTTGTTTTAAAATGTCCTTAAAAAAGGTATTACTATATGCAATTTTCTGTTCTGTAATTGTCCATCCGTCGTATGTGGACTTCTTTAAGTTTCATTGACACCGACAACTTCTGGTTGTATGATTTGGCGATTGAGGATGTGCCTGCCATCCGGTAAAACATAATCGTTCTTATGAGCGACGGGTCGTGTTTGCCTTTGTGAGGATAATTGTGGTTGAGAGTCAGTTCATGGCATTGACCATATCGTGGGTAGCAAATCTATCGGTAGCGACCGCAACGAGAACGACTATGATGAATCAGAAGGGGCCACAATAAAGAATTGGTAAAGGGTCATAATTTGATAATGAGAGTATAACACATAAACCAACATGTTTTAAATCTGCCTGATAAATTATTGATAGGTCATAATTTGATAATGAGAGTATGACCCATCTCCATTTTTTTTTTTCTCAGAAATTATTGTCTGTCACTTGCACAATAAAGAATTAGCGCGCAGTTGGGCACCGTAACCCATCTCCATTTTTTTTTCTCATCACGATAAATTATAGATGATAAATACCAAAATATATATAGATTTAGTAGCAAGTCTATTTGATTGCAAAAGAAAAGTGATGTCAGTGTAAAATAGAATGTCATCAGTTTTATTAGCACCAGAATAAATACATTTTTTTTCTTTCAGAAATCCGGCTTTAACACTCCGGACTTTACTTTCCCGTGTGGCTCGATCCATCGATTTTCTGCCATCCAGACAAGACTCTTATGTCTCTTCCCGATAACAACAAAGATCACTTGCGTTCGGCAAAAATATGCTAAAAGTAAAATAACTAATCTATTTTTCAACATATTCCCTCAAGATGTAACTTGGTAAAAATATTCAGCTTAAAGAGAGTAAAAAATATGAGAATTGAAAATAGTCTGAAAAAGTACGTTAGGAATTCGTTACTGAAGAAATCCCCAAAAATATATATGAAAAAGACTGTACTCAAAGACCCAAGAAATAATAATTAAAAACAATTTTGCTATAATGAAAGAAATCTAAAAAATGTCAAAAAGGAAAACCCGGATTTCACAACGAAAGAAAACACGAAAGAAATTGTATACCTCAAATACTAGTGGGACTTGAAAATGAAAAATTATGGAAAATTAAAAGCATAATGGCATCAAATTTATTGTGTGAAATAGCCCTTGAAGATATGACTACAAATATCGTCAAAGAAAAAGTAGTCGGATTGAAAATCGCCGCATATTTATAGGATAAAGAAGGAGAAAGAGGATAATTTAAAAAATATCTACGGAGAGAATCCAATACCATTTTGAAAGTGGATAGTGCATTGTAAATATAATGGGATCAAATTTTATTAGAATGCTTTGGACAATATTTTAAATAAACAAATAAATTACTTATCTAAAAAGATACTTAATAAATTTACTAAAATTATGTTCTGAGCATCGAAGTTTCAATTTTTCAAAAAAAAACATAGAAATGTCCTTTTTAAGGACTTTTTTCAGCAAAAGCCCAAAAATATTCTTAAAAAGGACGTTTTGGAGCAAACCATGTCCCTAGCAGAGAGGAGGAAGAAGGATGTCCCTGACGGAGAGGAGGAAGAATGAGGATGAAGGGAAAGGGAAAGGGGAAGGGGAAGGGGAAGGGGAAGGGAAATGGGTGGAGAGGAGGAGGATCGGTAGGAGCAGACGTGCTCGAAGCCGGAAAGAGAAGGGACGGTAGGGGCAGTGGCAGCGGCCGAGACGGGAGGCAGGCGACGCGATTGAGGGTGTCGAGGTGCTCGGTGCGGAAGAGAGGGAGGAGGAAGGAAGGGTGTCGAGGTGCTCGCTATGCAAAATACGTTAGCCTTGTGCGGTGCGCAACCTAGGCCCGCACGGCATCACGCCCGGGGGACGACTATCGATTCCACAGAATCGGGACGTGACATGTCATGTCCCAATCTCTAGTAGGCTAATCGGCCGTCCCTGCTAGGCGAGAATCATCGCACTAGCGCTCCAGCGGGACGATTGATTTGACCCATCCGGATGTGATATCGCACGAGCGTGAGTTGCGTCCGTGCAAGGCCGTAGTTCATTGGCTGGCGATAAGAGTTCTAAAATACAGAGTCGCACAGATTGTCTGAGTGCAGCAGAACAGACGATTTGGTAACAAGTTCACTAAGTCGACAATGACGGAAGCATTGAATAACACAAGTTCAGAAGTAAAACAAACTATTTATTGATATTTGATCAAGTGTTACAAGCGACATATAGCCGAGATTATAAGTCGCTCGAGCCTCTCTCTCTCTCTCTCTCTCTGAAACAGTAAAAACGTGCCAATTTGCTACAATTATGGAATGATGTACAAGCGATGTTCCAATATTATATCTTGTATATGTGCTTTAGTTCCGGACGCAGCGCCCCAAGGATCCAGAGTGATCTCTACGCCTTAGCACGAAGGAGGCATCCGTACAGAACGAGATTCTTTCGCATCCTGCAAGCAACTTGGTAGGTTATCAGTACATGAATGCACTGTTGGGGGGGAGCTACTCGCCCGCTCGACAAATCCAAACACGTTCAATAGGTTTCGTACACCGACTATTCTATTGTCTTACTAGTTTTGCCTAGGATCAGTTTCGTGGCAAGGATGAAGAACCTAACCCGTATGGCAGTGTGTCGTGCGATATAAGAGAAAATACGGCAAAACTTACCAACTTACCATTTGTCCTTCCTTATCCAAGGTAAACAAATTAACTTATACACGGACATAATAATGAAATCCAAGCAATAACATATGCAAACATAAGTGTGATATCCGAAAGTGCTGCTTGGATATTCAATAGTTCTATTACTCATAAGTGTCTCATATTCATATCAAGTTTCCATTCAGGTTACTCTTAATGTGATGTAATGACTCGTATGCGGATAGCCGCTAAGCGAGGATGACTTATCTATATGACATAAGTCGCTGGCATAGCCATGAAGGACGGGTTCACAGTCTCAAGACAAGAATGATATGCAACGCAGGTGGCGAGCCCCGCTACATAACACTTTGCTCCATAACATACGACTGTTCATAAAGTTCTGTCCAGATCAGACCGGTCCCAGTGCCCTGAAAACTGACCGCGGAACCCACATAAACCTTGTGCACAAGTTGTCCGCGACATGCATATCTTGGGTCAATCCAGATTCATAACGATAATTCTTATTTCTTTACTGAACGAGTATTGCTCCAAGAGTGTGATTTATTTCTTTACTTAACAAGATTCTCGTTTAGTATTCTACTTGACTTGATGCAATCTAAGGCAATACGAGCATGAGACAATCACATAGCATGATCTGCCTTTTCATAGTCTCCCTGAGCCGTTAGATTGAGTACAAGACGAGTATCACTTTTCTGAGGTGATGCGATGTTATCTTGCTTAACTGTCCTTGATGTAGTCCCCTAGTTCGAGAAATGCCTTGGCGACATAATGGTCCCGGATACTTTTGTAAACCCCCTGAGTTTTCAAAATTATTAAAACTTGGATTTTTTCCAATTTTTTGGAATTTTCTGGGAATTTTCTGTAATTAAAATCAAGGTTTTAATTATCAAATAATTTTTTTTGTTAATAAATAATATTAAAATATCATGAAAATAATATTTTTTGGTGTAAAATGAAAAACTGGACTTAGGATAATTTTTTTGGATTTTTTTGGGCCTCAGACCTATTTTTAAATGCCTAAAAACTATTTTACTAATTAATTAATTAAACTGTTTATTAAAAATATTATTAGTATTATTATTATTATTAATATTTTTATTATTTTTCTTGGGCCGGCCCGGCTCAGTGGACCGGCCCAGCAGCCAGCCCCTAGCCCGCTTCCTTGCGGGTCGGGCGGGTCTGCCCGGACCCGTTAGCCGCCCGACCCGGAGACCCTTTCTCCCCCAGCTCCCCACGCTGCCCCGCGTCCGGCGCCTCCGCCCGCGCCCGCCGCGCCACGTCCCCGCTCCACCCGGCTTGCCTCCGCCTTCCCCGCCACGACGCCGCCATCCCCGGCCGACCCAGCGCCCCCCAGCCCTATAAAACCCCTCCCCTTCCCCTTTTCAGCCACCCGTCCGCCCCTCTCCTCCGGCGCCACCCTCCTCGAGACCCCGGCCACCCCCGCCTGACCGTCGCCCCGCCTCGCCGTGCCCAGCCCCGCTTCCGTCGCACCCCGCCGAGAGCCGCCAGCCCCTCCTTCTCTTTCCCTCTCCTCCAGCACCCGCCTCCGGCCTCCCCAGGAACAGCAGTCGCCGTCCCCGGCGCCGCCCCGCTCCACCGTGCCTCCGCCCGGCCGCGCCCCAGCGCCCCCGACCGCCTCCGGCCAGCCAGCGCCGCCCCAGCCTCCGGCCGGCCCCGCCGCAGCTCCCAGACCTAACCCTAGCCCTAATTTTGGACTCGGACACGTCGAACCGTGTCGGACACAATTTGACACTGATTTTCGGGTCTCCTTCAGGTGCGTGTAACTTTTTGTTCGTAGCTCTGTTTTCGATTCCGTAAATTGCGTTGCGAAGCCTGTATGACCCTCTCGGTGCCCGGACAAACCGCTCGGGGCATCGCGTCCTGTGGTGATCGCACACCGCGATCCAAAAACAGGAAAAACCAGACCCTGTTTCACCCCGGAACTGAGTACGTCCTGCCAAACGGGATGACTTGGTCCCGTGCGATCTTCACAGATACGTGCGCATCGTCGATACGGACGTGTGAGATTTCGCGAAAGCTGATTCGGGTGTGCGTGCACACCGGAATCAACGCGTATCCGCGGACATCGCCCCGTATCTGACTTTTCTGTAATTCTTCCTAACTTCTTGTACACTCGTCGGATCGAGACAAAACTTGTGCCATCAGACTCGTAGCGATACGCTGGTCCTGTGGGTCAAGTTTGGTTCGATTCTGAGAACGTTGACGAAATCGCGTGTCGTGGGCCCCACAAGCCCCGCTCGACGGGCGATTTTGTGATCGGCTCATCGAAATCCAAATCTGGAAGTTCCGTTGGGTTTGTATCAGCGTTCCTGACCTGTTGACACTAAGTTTGGTGAATTTGGAGACCGTTGACCCGGACACGTTTTTCGGTGCAAAGCGGGCCCACCGGCGGACCCCGTTTTGACCCGAAACTGTCATTTTTGTCCTTGTCTCCAATTTGACCCAAGGACAGGCGTTTCTAGCTATTTGATATCTTCTGAGCGTGATGGTAATATCTATTTCAGCTTTTGGACTCACCTCTGGAAATTTCCCCGAGTATAATTAATTGGATCCAAACAACAGACAAGTACCTGCACTTCAAGTTTAACCTTTATATTGTGATAATTATTTCCCTGCTCAACTAGCACCCTTGATGATTACACGTAGTGATTAGAATACTGGATTTTATGTCTTGAATATTTGGAGTCATGTCTTATTTTTTATGTCGGATGGGAGAATACTAGAAGGCATGTAGTTTACCCTTTCCCCTGCCATGTTTAATAGTTGTTGGTATGCGACTGTACCCTCAGCCGGATCCCGATTATTCCTGTTTAATAGCCGTTTATGACGGTCGGATTAGCCTTATAAACCCCTATATGCCAACTATGTATTCTAAAACAAACACAAGTTCAAACAGATAGTTTCTGGTTTTGTTATATTTCTTGCTGACTGTTGTAGTTTCATTTCCTGTCTTATTTATTCCTGCTTTCTCATATTCCTGTTTATAGCATTAACTCTGAGATATTGATGTTCGTTTATGCAATTTTCTCAATATGATACTCAATTTAATTGTCATAATATTTAGTTTAATCTTGTTGTGCATTGTGTACTTTGCTCCTTTCTTGACTGGATCCGTTGATTTAGGCGATGATGAGGACCTTGCCCCTACATATTATGGTCCCTATGAGGGTACAGATGATACTTATGAGGAGCCAGATCCCACCCAGGAGACCCCTGCTGCAGAGTAGATAGCAGTAGCTATTTTTATTTATTGCTCTTATCTTAGTAATTGGGTTTGTCCCCGATTTTATTCTGATTTCTTTACTAAACATTTGAATCTGTTGTCGCATTTATTTCATTTGAATTCTTAAGTATCTGTTTTCCATTATTATCTTGCCTATGTTATTTGTGAATGAACTAGTTTAGTTAAATATGGATTTGACCTAGACAGCGTACTACCGCCGACTCTGCGGCGTAGGCTGGACGTACCCACGCACTCGTGCCCGAATTTCCGGGTGTGGGTCATGACACATTTTATGGTGGCCCATGCAGGTCATATCCTTAAATAGGGTAATACCCTAGGACAGGGTATGGAATAAGATTGAGGATTCTAGGAAAAGCTCATTCACAGTATAGGGTCCTTATTTCAATTCTTGATATCATTTCTGCTCAATTTTCCTATCGCCCTTGATTTCCAAGTAATCTATTCTGATCTTCCTATCCCTTAATCTTTCAGAATGGTCCAGACAAGGAACACAGTAGGAGGCACATCAGAACCAGCTGAGCAGAATGTGCCCGAAACTCTTGCACTCCCGCCGCCTCCATCTGTTCTGGCAGTTACTCTGGATGGGGCACAGCTACTTGGAGTGTTCCAGGGACTAGTGGAATCCCAGAAAGAACAGACTGCACTTCTACGGACCAGCCTCTCAGAAGCTCTTAGGTCCCAGGAGTCGCCACTCAAGAGGCCAGGGAGTGCCAAAGACTTCAAGAACCTTAGATCCCTGGAATTCTACAGAACTGAGGGCATTCTCTATGCCGATGAGTGGATAGAGAATGTCGAGAGACTCCTGAAGACTGCTCGGGTTCCTGATGATCTCAAAGTGGAATCCGCAAGCCTGCAACTGTTCGACATAGCTCGAACCTGGTTCAGAGATGAACCCCAACTATCTGCTCCGGACCTCACCTGGGAGGACTTTAAGAGGCTATTCAAGGAGAAATTCTACCCCAAAGTGGCTCGGGAAGCTCTCGAAAGCCAATTCGAGAGACTGGAACAAGGTAACCTATCCGTTGATGAGTATACTGCTGAATTTAGCAGGTTGAGCCACTTTACGGAGTACATGGTTCGTACCCCGGAGGACAGAGCCCGTAGATTCAAGAAGGGGCTGTCTCCGGACATTCACCTTGCTGTCACCACCAGCCGAGCTCGCACCTATGAGAAAATCTTGAGCGTGGCACAAGGCGTTGAGAGAGACATGGGACATAAACTAAAGCGAGAGAGAGATACCGGAAATACGGGACCCAACAAACGCCCTTTTCAACAACAAGAACAGCAGAGGGCCCCACAGCAAACTCAGCGTCCTCTCCCTCGAGCTCCAGCACCCCAACACCAGGCTCAAGGACAAAACCAACAAGCTGCCGCTTGCAACTTTTGCCAAAAACCAGGTCACACTTGGCAAGTCTGCAGGAAGAGGCTAGGTGCCTGCCTCTACTGCGGCTCAGCAACGCATCAAATGAGGGACTGTCCTGCTGCTCAAGGACGCACCGCTGCACCAAAGGCTCCAGTCCAGGCCAGGGCCCCAGCAACACAGCAAAGGGGACCCCCGCTTCCAACACAACAACAACGCTTTGCTCAGCACCAACAGCAGCAACAGAGGGGTGCACCGCAGCAAGGCCATGCTTATGCAATGACTCTGGAAGAAGCTGAAGCCACAGCAGACGTGATCACAGGTTCTGTGCTTATAAATTCAATACCAGCCATTACTTTATTTGATTTTGGAGCTTCACATTCATTCATGTTAGTAGATTTCCTTATGAAGCATAGCTTAATCACTAAACCCCTTAGGAATTATTACAAGATCATTACCGGTGGAGGAATTATCCCGGTTAGTGATGCATGCAACAATTGTCCTATTACATTATGTGGAAGAAAACTATATGCTAGGATACTCGTAATGCCAGTTTCCAGTTTTGATATTATACTGGGTATGGATTGGTTGAGTCAACATCATGCCACTATAGACTGCCACAGAGGTAGTGTAATCTTCAGGCCCCCTGGCAAGCCAGAATTTGAATTTGCTAGAGGTTCTAGAGAAATGGGTAGTAACAAAATTTGTGGAGCCCTAGTAACAGAAGAATTGCCTATCATCTCTGAATATCTTGATGTCTTCCCTGAGGATCTCCCAGGATTACCCCCAGACCGAGAAGTTGAATTCTCTATTGACTTAGTGCCGGGAGCAGCGCCAGTATCTCAAAATCCCTACAGAATCAACAAGAAAGAGATAATAGAACTAAATGAGCAAATAAAAGAGTTAGAAGACAAATGCTTCATTAGGTCTAGTGTCTCACCCTGGGGAGCTCCAGTATTATTTGTGCCCAAGAAGGACGGAACATCCCGAATGTGTATTGACTATAGGGCCTTGAATGCCTTAACAATTAAGAATAAGTATCCCCTACCCAGGATAGATGACTTATTTGATCAATTAAGTGGAGCTCGGGTATTTTCAAAGATTGACTTGAGGTCTGGTTACCACCAAGTAAGGGTAAGGAAGGAAGACATCCCTAAAACTGCTTTCAATACCCGGAACGGACACTACGAATTCTTAGTAATGTCGTTCGGGTTGACGAATGCTCCAGCAGTTTTTATGAACTTAATGAACAGAGTCTTCCAGCCATACCTAGACAAATTTATAGTGGTCTTTATTGATGATATTTTGATCTACTCCAAGACCCCCGAAGAACATGAAGAACATTTGAGGCTAGCATTGGAGACTTTGAGGAAGGAAAAACTTTATGAAAAAATATCTAAATGTGCATTCTTTCTAGACAAAGTAGAATTCTTGGGACATGTTGTGACTGAAGATGGAATAGCAGTAGATCCTAAGAAGATAGCGGCAGTAGAATCATGGCCCACTCCAGACTCTGTAGCAGAGATTAGAAGCTTCCTGGGACTAGCTGGCTACTATCGGAAGTTTGTAAAGGACTTTGCTAGAATTGCTGAACCTATGACAAAATTAACAAGGAAGGATGAAGAGTTCACCTGGACTGATGAATGTCAGCATGCTTTTGAAGAATTGAAGAAAAGGCTGACTACTGCCCCTATTCTGACCTTACCTTCTGGAACCGGAGGATTCGCTATTTATAGTGATGCTTCTGGAAAAGGTCTAGGTTGTGTATTGGAGCAGAACAAGAAAGTAATAGCATATGCCTCTAGACAGCTTCGACCTCATAAAAAGAACTATCTAACTCATGATTTAGAACTGGCAGCTGTCATCTTTGCTCTTAAGCTATGGAAGCATTATCTTTATGGAGAAAGGGTGGAAATATTTACGGACCATAAAAGTCTAAAATATATCTTCACCCAGAAAGAGCTAAACATGAGGCAAAGAAGGTGGCTGGAACTAATGAAAGACTTTGATATCATCCTTCAATATCACCCTGGGAAGGCCAATGTTGTTGCTGATGCTCTAAGCAGATATCCTATGGCGATGTACTTGACTATGGACCGACACTTGCTCGAGGACTTAGAAAGTTTAGGTATTGAGGTAATTATCCCAGGAAAAGAAGGCCAAATGATGAACTTGCAGATTCAGTCTTCCTTAATAGATAAGGTCAAGGAGACTCAGTTTCAAGACGAAGGCCTGCGAAGCCTTCGAGGTCAAGTGCAAGCTGGATTAGTGGAAGATTTCAGAATTCATAAAGATGGATCACTGAGGCATGGAGATAGATTATGTGTACCTCAAGGAGATATAAGAGAAGAAATTATGCAAGAGGTGCACAGATCGCAATACTCTATACATCCAGGAGCCAACAAGATGTACAAGGACCTGAGGACGCATGTTTGGTGGCATGGCATGAAAAGAGAAGTAGCTAGGTTCGTATCTCGTTGTTTAGTGTGCCAGCAAGTCAAGGCAGAAAGACAAAGACCTGGAGGATTGCTTCAACCCCTACCCATTCCAGAGTGGAAGTGGGAACATATTACAATGGATTTTGTTTCCGGACTTCCAAGGACACCTAGTGGAAAGGATGCAATCTGGGTGATAGTAGATAGACTGACCAAATCTGCACATTTTCTACCTTTCAAAGTAGGGCTATCTACAGAAAAGCTGGCAGATTTATATATCAGACATATTGTTAAATTGCATAGGGTTCCAGTAAGTATTATCTCCGACCGAGATTCAAGATTTACCTCTCACTTCTGGAAGAGCTTACAAGCCAGCTTGGGGACTCAACTCAAATTTAGCACAGCTTATCATCCCCAAACAGATGGACAATTGGAACGCATAATCCAGACCCTTGAAGATATGCTCCGTACATGTGTTCTGGATTTTGGAGGATCGTGGGAAGACTATCTACATCTGGTGGAGTTCTCTTATAATAACAGTTACCAAGCAAGTATTGAGATGACTCCATTTGAAGCTCTGTATGGACGAAGATGTCGTACCCCGCTATCATGGGACGACGTTGGAGAAAGAGCCCTACTGGGACCAGAGATGGTGATCGATTCAACTGAGAAGGTAAAACAAATAAGGAAAAGACTTCGGGTGGCTCAAGACAGGCAACGACATTGGGCAAATAGCCACCGAAGGCCCTTAGATTTTGAGGTAATTAAATTTATGAAATTTAAGTTAATTTAAACATTATGATTATGCAACTAAGACTTGATTATGACTCTATTTTAAGGTTGGAGAACTGGTATTCTTGAAGATTTCCCCGACACGTGGCACCATTAGGTTCGGAAGAAGTGGAAAACTCAGCCCAAGATTTATTGGACCTTTTGACATTCAGGAAAAAATCGGAGAAGTGGCATACCGACTGGCATTGCCACCCTCTCTGGATGGAGTCCATAACGTCTTCCACGTGTCGCAGCTGAGAAAGTATGTGTCAGATCCCAGCCATATTTTGGATCACTCAGAGCTCGAAGTAGGCCCAAGTTTGACTTACCAAGAGCAACCCATGGAGATACTGGATCGATCGGAGAAAGTTCTACGAAACTAGGTTATCTCCCTTGTTCGCGTAGCCTGGAAGCACCATTCTCCCGGCGAATCCACCTGGGCGCGAGAAGACGAGATTAGAGAGCGCTACCCTTACCTTTTTGAACCCTGAGGTATATTTAATTCTCGGCCTTTCCTTTCGTGCCTTTGTTATTCTTAATTTTTGAGGACGAAATTTTTATAAGTTGGGTAGGTTGTAAACCCCCTGAGTTTTCAAAATTATTAAAACTTAGATTTTTTCCAATTTTTTGGAATTTTTTGTAATTAAAATCAAGGTTTTAATTATCAAATAATTTTTTTTGTTAATAAATAATATTAAAATATCATGGAAATAATATTTTTGGGTGTAAAATAAAAAACTGGACTTAGGGTAATTTTTTTGGATTTTTTTGGGCCTTAGACCTATTTTTAAATGCCTAAAAACTATTTTACTAATTAATTAAATAATTAAACTGTTTATTAAAAATATTATTAGTATTATTATTATTAATAATATTTTTTTTTTATTTTTTGGGCCGGCCCGGCCCAGTGGACCGGCCCAGCAGCCAGCCCCCAGCCCGCTTCCTTGCGGGTCGGGCGGGTCTGCCCGGACCCGTTAGCCGCCCGACCCGGAGACCCTTTCTCCCCTAGCTCCCCACGCTGCCCCACGTCCGGCGCCGCCGCCCGCGCCCGCCGCGCCACGTCCCCGCTCCACCCGGCTCGCCTCCGCCTTCTCCGCCACGACGCCGCCATCCCCGGCCGACCCAGCGCCCCCCAGCCCTATAAAACCCCTCCCCTTCCCCTTTCCAGCCACCCGTCCGCCCCTCTCCTCCGGCGCCACCCTCCTCGAGACCCCGGCCACCCCCGCCTGACCGTCGCCCCGCCTCGCCACTACCAAAAAAAGTCAAATTAGCGACGCCCAAAAACGTCGCTAAATGACAAAAAAACGTCGCTAAAATCGTTTAGCGTCGTAATTAGCGACGTTTTAAAGTAGTCGGAAGAAACCAAGTCGCTGAACTGAAATACGTCGCTAAACGTCGCTATACCGACGTTTTTTAGCCACTTCCATGAGTCGCTAAACGTAGCGACGTTTAGCGGCGCCGCGTCACTAAATAGCGACGTTCTATAAAGTCGCTAAACGTCGCTAATTAGCGACTTATATAGCGACGTAACAGCGACGTATTTAATGACCTGGCAGTACTGCCATGTCACCAATTTGCGACATACAGCGACATATTTAGCGACGTTTGGCGACGTCGTTAGCGACGGCTAATGACACGTCGCTAAGTAGCGACTTGTTTAGCGACTTATTAAAACGTCGCTAGACGTCGCTAAATACGTCGCTAAATTTACAAAAAAAGTAAAAAAAAAAACCTGAATTGTTCCAAGCTATTGTTCCTGTAATTTTAAAATTTCTAATTAAAAATAGACCCGGAGCAACCCTCCGTTGAATTCTATGGGTTCGCCGACCCCTTCGGTGGAACACTCAACACCGAATTAACAATATTTAATATGAATAAAAGTATACAGTCATACAATTAATACACACAAATATTATAGACAGACAATAAAAGTATCACAGTCATAAAAGTATCACAGTATCACAGTCACACAAAATGGGCATAAACAACATCACAAAATACATAATATATAAGTATCAGAGTATCACAGTAACACAAAATTCATAATATATAAGTATATGAAACATCATAGTATCAATCTCGAGGATTTCCAAAATGGGGCAGATACCAGTCCCTCAAATACTGCGCATAAACAGCGTTTATGTTATCAAGCTCCGCTATGGGTGCTGGGTGACTGGAACTCCCTGTCTGAGATACAGCCGCGATAGGTGCTGGGTGACTGGAACTCCCCGCAGGTGGTATCTCTTCCTCCTTAACAGTAGGAGACATCACTTCCTCCTTAACAGTAGGTGTCGCTCTCTTGGGTGCCATCTGGTAAGATAGATGAAAACAAAGAATTAGCAAAGAATTAGCTATTGGACCGGAACGGAATAATTAGATGACTCACAAAGAATTAGCTGTTTGTTGCAGTATAATAATGATACCATAATATCTTATTTATATCCTACGTGTCACAAAATAAAATGATCGATACTTTAATCCTCGTATGTACCGTTCTTTCTTTTTCTTTTCTCTCCCTTTTTTATTCTCCCACTACTTCTTTTATATATATCAATAATGCTAAGTTTACTATCAAATGCTTACAACCTTCTTGTAACCCTTTCACCTCTACTTCTCTCCCAATAAACGATCGTCACGTAGCGTTTCGACCATGTTGCGACCACCCTGACAGGCTTTCATCTTTAGATTTTTCAAACATCAAGTTTAGAATAATGGAGTGAATTGCTTTTGTATTACTTAACTCCACCCTTAACATATTTAGAATATAACAATGAGGTTCCAAACTCATATTCATATCATTAACTAGCAGGTTGTGTGCATATCATTAATTAGCAGGTTGCAAGCCAAAATAACACTAACTTCCTCTAAATTCCACGTTGAGTCAAACGAAGGAATATAAGGCACAGTAGGATTGAGAAAGAAAAGGAATGCTACTCTCTGATTCATAACATTAACAATATATTTTTAGAAAATATATGTTCTCTCTTGAGAAAGAAAAGGAATGCTACTCTCTGATTGTGTCTGTGTGTGTGTGTGTGTGTGTGTCTCTTTAGAAAATATATGTTCTCTCTTGACCAGGTCTAACCCTAACCCTAATCCCAGGTCAAAAAACCTAACCCTAATCCTAAACCTAACCCTAACCCTAATATGCGTCTGTGTGTGTGTGTGTCTGCGTGTGTGTGTGTGTGTCGTGTGTGTGTGTGTCTGCGTCTGTGTGTCTGTGTGTGTGTCGTGTATGTGTGTCGTGTGTCTGCGTCTGTGTGTGTGTGTCGTGTGTCTCGTGTACCACTTGCTTTTGAGAAGATGAATCTGACCCTAACCCTAAACCTAACCCTAACCCTAACCCCAGGTAAAAAAACCTAACCCTAACCCTAACCCTAACCATAAATCTAACCCTAACCCTAACCCTAACCCTAACCCAGGTCAAAAAATCTAACCCTAATCCTAACCCTAAACCTAACCCTAACCCTAATATGCGTCTGTGTATGTGTGTGTCTGCGTGTGTGTGTGTGTGTGTCGTGTGTGTGTCTGCGTCTGTGTGTCTGTGTGTGTGTCGTGTATGTGTGTCGTGTGTGTGTGTCTGCGTCTGTGTGTGTGTGTCGTGTGTCTCGTGTACCACTCCTCAGTGTCTGTGTGCCTGTGTCGTGTCTGTGTGCGTGTGTCTTGTGTCAGTGTCACATGAGAGAGAGAGAGAAAGAGATTACCTAGAGCTCGAGGAGGAGGAGGGAGATGCCGGAGTAGCCGCAGCGGTCGGAGACCCGGTCGCCGGAGAGGGGGAGGCGGGGGAAATCGAAGCGTTTCAAAATTTTCGACAGATGGAGAAAAGAAAACTGAGCCCTAATTAATCAAAATTTAGCGACGTTTAGCGACGTCAAGGTAAAAATGTCGCTAAAATAAAAAAATAGCGACTCCAAAGTCGTCGCTAAATACGTTGCTAAATATTTTTGAAAGATACGTCGCTAATTACGACGCTAAACGTCGCTAAATAAGATATATTAGCGACGTTTAGCGACCTTAATTGAACTTATAGCGACGATTAATTTAAAATCTTAATAAAAGTCGCTAAACGTCGCTAAATGTCGCCATTTAGCGACGTCTAGCGACGATATTTACGGAGTCGCTAAGTTAGTGACGTTTTTACTAGGAGTCGCTAAAATACGTCGCTAATCCCGCTTATTCTAGTAGTGCGCCGTGCCCAGCCCCGCTTTCGCCGTACCCCGCCGAGAGCCGCCAGCCCCTCCTCCTCTTTCCCTCTCCTCCAGCACCCGCCTCCGGCCTCCCCACGAACAGCAGCCGCCGTCCCCGGCGCCGCCCCGCTCCGCCGTGCCTCCGCCCGGCCGCGCCCCAGTGCCCCCGACCGCCTCCGGCCAGCCAGCGCCGCCGCAGCCTCCGGCCGGCCCCGTCGCAGCTCCCAGACCTAACCCTAGCCCTAATTTTGGACTCGGACACGTCGAACCGTGTCGGACACAATTTGACCCTGATTTTCGGGTCTCCTTCAGGTGCGTGTAACTTTTTGTTCGTAGCTCGGTTTTTGATTCCGTAAATTGCGTTGCAAAGCCTGTATGACCCTCTCGGTGCCCGGACAAACCGCTCGGGGCATCGCGTCCTGTGGTGATCGCACACCGCGATCCAAAAACAGGAAAAACCAGACCCTGTTTCACCCCGGAACTGAGTACGTCCCGCCAAACGGGACGACTTGGTCGCGTGCGGTCTTCACAGATACGTGCGCATCGTCGATACGGACGTGTGAGATTTTGCGAAAGCTGATTCGGGTGTGCGTGCACACCGGAATCAACGCGTATCCGCGGACATCGCCCCGTATCCGACTTTTCTGCAATTTGCCCTAACTTCTTGTACACTCGTCGGATCGAGACAAAACTTGTGCCATCGGACTCGTAGCGATACGCTGGTCCTGTGGATCAAGTTTGGTTCGATTCTGAGAACGTTGACGAAATTGCGTGTCGTGGGCCCTACAGGCCCCGCTCGACGGGCGATTTTGTGATCGGCTCATCGGAATCAAAATCTGGAAGTTCCGTTGGGTTCATATCATCGTTCCTGACCTATTGATACTAAATTTGGTGAATTTGGAGACCGTTGACCCGGACACATTTTTCGGTGCAAAGCGGGCCCACCGGCGGACCTCGTTTTGACCCGAAACTGCCGTTTTTATCCTTGTCTCCAATTTGGACCCAAGGACAGGCGTTTCTAGCTATTTGACATCTTATGAGCGTGATGGTAATGTCTATTTCAGCTTTTGGACTCACCTCTGGAAATTTCTTCGAGTATAATTAATTGGATCCAAACAACAGGCAAGTACCTGCACTTCAAGTTTAACCTTTATATTGTGATAATTATTTCCCTGCTCAACTAGCACCCTTGATGATTACACGTAGTGATTAGAATACTAGATTTCATGTCTTGAATATTTGGAGTCATGTCTTATTTTTCATGTCGGGTGGGAGAATACTAGAAGGCATGTAGTTTACCCTTTCCCCTGCCATGTTTAATAGTTGTTGGTACGCGACTGTACCCTCAGCCGGATCCCGATTATTCCTGTTTAATAGCCGTTTATGACGGCCAGATTAGCCTTATAAACCCCTACATGCCAACTATGTATTCTAAAACAAACACAAGTTCACACAGATAGTTTCTGGTTTTGTTATATTTCTTGCTGACTGTTGTAGTTTCATTTCCTGTCTCATTTATTCCTGCTTTCTCATATTCCTGTTTATAGCATTAACTCTGAGATATTGATGTTCGTTTATGTAATTTTCTCAATATGATACTCAATTTAATTGTCATAATATTTAGTTTAATCTTGTTGTGCATTGTGTACTTTGCTCCTTTCCTGACTGGATCCGTTGATTTAGGCGATGATGAGGACCTTGCCCCTACATATTATGGTCCCTATGACGGTACAGATGATACTTATGAGGAGCCAGATCCCACCCAGGAGACCCCTGCTGCAGAGTAGATAGCAGTAGCTATTTTTATTTATTGCTCTTATCTTAGTAATCGGGTTTGTCCCCGATTTTATTCCGATTTCTGTACTAAACATTTGAATCTGTTGTCGCATTTATTTCATTTGAATTCTTAAGTATCTGTTTTCCATTATTATCTTGCCTATGTTATTTGTGAATGAACTAGTTTAGTTAAATATGGATTTGACCTAGACAGCGTACTACCGCCGACTCTGCGGCGTAGGCTGGACGTACCCACGCACTCGTGCCCGAATTTTCGGGTGCGGGTTGTGACAACTTTCAATGTTCATACTTACACGAAACGACTATTCGACAGTCTTCCGGGGGTTTGGATGAAAACAAGGCAAGATAGCATTCACTTGATATTGGCATGCAACATATGACCAGCATTGAATCGAGGCAACATTCTAAGTTAACATATAAGCATGCAGGCATGCATTCGTAAGAACTTAAGCATTCACTTTGGCTCGGGTCCGAAGGTAAGCAGAGGAGTAAAACCCTAAGGGAACTTACTGAGCGACATAATCTAGGGCCGTACAGAGTGGCAAGTGAAGCAGGGCACTAAGAAGAGCATATATCGTTCTTACTCGAGGCATAGCTGTCACGCCCCGATTTCGCCTAATCGATAATCGTCCCAGGGGCGCGATGCCGTGCACGCGTAGGGCGCGCGTGCACAAGGCCTTAGGCATAAGGATATTCTTTAGATCAATGCAACAGAGTAGACAAATAAGATAACACAAGGTTGAGGCATAGAAAAGTTTCTCTTTTATTTATAATGAACATCTTGTTACATTGCTTGACTCAAAAGTATAAAATTCCCCACGGGCTTACAAACTTGGCCGCAAAAATGAGATAGCCGATCCATACATTATGTCCCTTTACATAGATTCAAAAATACAAAACACCTTGGGTGCGGGTAAGCACCATCGCCTTAGCGTTATTTTCGCAACGGAGAGAGAGGGGAAGGCTTCTAGCTTGAGAGCCTCCAAAAGTCTTGGCCACGATCTGCCAAGAATCCCAAAAGTTTGGAGAGATTTTTAGCTCCAAGCTGCGTTGCCTTGCGCCGGGGAACCTGCTACAACGAGGGTCAGTACTTCGAAAAGTACTGGTGAAGGCTAGCTGCTCAACTTTACCAAGCTCTTTAGATGAGTTTTAAATGAACATGCAACATTTATGTGTTTATGTGACTTTCTATTCTTGCCTAGATCAGATTTCATTTAGCAGGTATGCAAGAACAAAATAACATAACTCCACATGCCACCGTTCGGTGACTTTACCTGTACCGTCTGAACCACCTGTACAACTTACCATAGCCTTCCCTGTCACGAAGACATAGTTAGTCTGCACAGTTTAAATATACACAACATCTTTCTTTGTTGTTTAGGAGCCATCATGGGTTTAGTCTGGGCTGGCGGCGACGCTTGCAGCGCGGGTAGCTAGCCCCGCTACAATTCCCCGCTCCCACGACTAAGAAAGTAGATTCCGCCCGGGTCGAAACGGCCCGGTGCCCCGGTAACCGTTCGCAGGAACCTGGATCCCTTGTGCACAAGAATTCCCATGACCATTTCTATGAACTGAACTTCATAGATTTACTTACTAGCGATTTAAAGAACATCATGTACGAAACTGCTTTACTGTATTATCACAATCAACCAACAGTTATATGAAATAACATGCAGCAGTTTATAGAAGAACACCTTGAACTTATAGAAAAGCACTTTGAACTATCAATAAATACCAACCCATTAAACATCCAATGAACATGCATGCATCGATGAATTTATGCAAGGTTTTGTATGACAAGTAATGGGTGTTCAAGCCTACTTCTTATCTTATCTTGTTATCCAACTTATTACTTAAGTGGTGTCGTTTGATTGAATGCACCACTGAGTCAATTTTATTATGAACGGAGCCCTTAGAAAGAAGGTGCTTATCGAAATAGATCCACTCACAAGTTTGGTTGAATAGGAAGAAGAAGTAGAGATCTCTAAGACTCCGCTCGCGCGTTGTCTACACGATCACCTGCACGCACCAACGGATGATCAATACCTCCTGCTTCGATCTCCAAGGCTCGATACGAAATACGAAATCCTAAGAACGAAAACAATGAAGTCCATCGAAACCGTTCAAGAAAACGCAAGTCCTAAAACCAACAAGTACGCAACCAAGCGGCAATCGAAAACGGGCAAGGAAAATTAACACAACGGAAAGGCCTCTCTCTACTCTGCCGCCGAGTCCTTCCTTGAGGCACGATCCATTGTTTATGGGACCTGATTCCGAAGAAGCCAATCCATAACGAGGAAAGGATCTTGATTCAATCTGTCCCGATCGAACGGTCGTAAGTATTTCTTGGCCGCGCTCCCCGAGCAGCGGGAACGGGACGAACGGGGCGTTACATCATAACCATCTAATAGGAAGTTTCGTCCCGAAACTTAAGAATAGAACCTACCACTAAGGAATAATGAGGGAAATTTTCCCCTCATATCAGATTCAAGTTCCCATGTCGACTCCTCGACCGAGTGGTTTCGCCACAGTACGCGCACTAGCGAGACGTTCGGTTCCGCAACTGCTTCTTTTTTTACGATTCAAAATTTAGACAGGCTCCGCCGCGTACGACAAGTCCGCTTGCAGATTCAACTGACCCAAGTCGACTACGCAACTAGCAAGTAAGATTTCCATGTTCTATATGATAATAAGGTGGGGTTATCCCCTTACCTATGTGCGTTCATCTCTTTTATTAGCATGCAAAGGTTATCGCCTGTAAACTAGCACGTAACATTCATTTTCTTAGTGTGCAGCTAAGTAGAGACAGGTTTACCGGGGTCACTCACCTTAGCGATGTATCGCATCGGTCGAGCTAGACTCCGGACGCGCTTCTGATAGCCTAAGTCTGACTCCATTGAGGATCCCAGCATGGAAGCATTTGCATCGAACGAGCCATCTCGCTGAGCAAGGCGATTGAATAGCTACACTTGTGCCGTTTGAATCGGCCCTCCGGGTTGAGCGGACCGGGTTGTTACATCATATACCACTCAGAACAAGTTCCGTCCTCGAGACTTCCTGAGCGCAACTCGTGCTATCGCATAACTTCTAAACTTCCCTATACATCTCGTCTTATCCTTCAAGGACTGTCTCAATACTACAATCCTCTATTTTTTTCACCATGCGTTACGCCAATGTTGGCCAGTTCTCATCGAACGACTCTATCGTTCAATGCTATCGAGTTATACTCAACTCGATCGTTGCACTTCCGTCTCAAAATCTACTGCACCTAGCGCAGGGCTATATTACCCAAGCACATGGCATTCTATAACTCAACGGGCACTTACGACTCATAATCGGGTAGACTTGTCCAACTAGTTATGTTATCACCATAGGAACCCAACACATTTGAGCCTATTACTTGACGTTGCCTATCGAAACCCGTCGTTATGCCTAACCCAAAAGCTCGAATCTCGACAATCTTCCAATCTTGGTTTTTGCATCAAATCTCTCTGAGTCACCGTCCAATCTCACTAAATAAATTCGCACCCAATCACCAACGTTTTCTGACTCAGTCTATATTGCGCCTTAGCACAGAGCTAAATTGCCTACCTGGGGTACGCTCAAGTCCTTCGCACCTTTGGCTCAATCAAACTTAGCTTCCTATTCGTTTTTACTCGTTCCGTTCGCCAGAGTGCTTAATCATTTTATCTGAATGATCTATTCGTTCAACTATTGTATCCCCAAACTCAGTCTCGTACTGCGCCTTAGCGCAGAACTATCCCGGTAGCACGAGGAACGATACAATCTTTCCTCTATGAAAATTTAGGTTAAGGCTAAATCATTTCAGTTGCCATACTCATCCATGCGAATTCGAACATTTTCCTTTGCAGCTGCATCCGAGTTATGCATATCGCTAAGTCTGGATCGTACCCATATTCAAGGCGTCCCCCAAATATGTGTATTTCAACCAAGCTCAGTGACAGCTAAGTCTGACAAGCTACTCGTAAAAATCTTTCGAAACGCGGATCGTCCTGCTATTTGAATGACCGAACTCTTGTTCGATCCAGCTATCGTCTTATCCTTTACCGTCGTGTAACCTATCCAACCAAATCAATTATCACCCGAGTCCTATCTTGCATCACGTTTGTTTCAACGCGAACGTTGCTAGTGTATATTCCCAATTCCAAATTCTAACTCTAAGTTTTGTTGTCCCAGTTCTATCATTCTTCCCGAACGATACTCTGAAGTCAGCCACTCCAGTTTAACTCAAGGCATAGGGTCGTCTGCCTAGTCACTAGGCCAGCACACACAGTCATAGGTACAACTCAAGTTTTGCGACTCATCGCGCAACCGCGTTGCACAACGCTCGCCCCAAACACCCTAAGGTCAAACCATTGTTCCTTTACACGGGTATTCTACCCAAGCTCGTTTCACTCAGATTTCTAAACATCGAGCACAGATCACCCTATCACACCAACACGCTCGTTCAACCGAACCCATGATACGCCCACGTTTCAGGGTTAACCTATCGATTCGCATACACTATCTCTTTTATCATGTTTGATAGAATTCCCCAATCCATCCCTTTCTACACCTGTATCATCAAGCCACATTTCCATTATAGACCATCGATGTATATCATGAACTCTAAGTCGTCCAGCACAATCTACGTATCCGTTCATGAAAATGTCCAACATCTCTTACTTTACGTTTCTAGACTAACTCCTCAAGAAAAATCCTTAGACTCATTTTTCTTAGTCTACTCTTAGCATTCCGCAAACAACTAAGATCAATTCCCAAACCCAAGTCTATCCCATTGATACGTTCCATTCCTCGAGTTCGTTTTGGAATATTCACCGAACCTGTTCTCTTGAGTTTGCTTATCCCTACCGTACGTGAAATCACCACGCCGACGCTCCCGCAGGATAATCGTTCTCGCTGGGACAGATTTCGAATGTTATCTTTCTAAACTTGATTTCAAGATCGTTCTTCCAAACTCTAAGTCAAATCTATTACCGCTTAACTCAATCCATCAAAATCATAATTTTTACTAACTTGCATCAATCCATACTATTTTCCAACCATTGTTATGGTCTAAATCTCCCAAAATTTGAAATCATCGCATTCATACTCAAACCGAATTTTATCGAGCGATATCCTACTCAAATCCAAATTTTCCATGCACGCTATCATTCGTTCACTCCATTATTTCTAATTGCACTTACTTCGATCGCATCTCAGATTATTCAATCTCGACTCAAGTTTTTAATTTGCTTGTTTCAACTCAAACTCGCTCGTACAATCCTCTAAGTCTTTTCCGATCATGATATCGATTCCAATTGCCCTGAATTTCTATTCGGTGTAAGCCTTATCCCTTATTCAACTCATTGTAACTCGTTCGAACCAAACATTGCATACTTTCTCCGAGTTCGTTTACTCGCTAGGCACTGTTTATTTATACTAAGGCTTTACCCAATCTCGTCGCTTGTCGCTAGACTCGCTTAACTCTCCGAATCCACGACTTCGTTCAAGCATTTCTAAGCCAACAAATACACCACTCAGGGTTCGAGTTATACTCCCTGAATCTTTACAACTCATTATATCCACAAATTGCATAATCGAACAGGGGACTTATCGCATACACTACTCAGGAATTGAGTCATCCTAATAACTCCTGATTCGCGTTCGCATCCTTCACTCGCATGCCCAATTCGTTCCTTAGAACTCCAACACAGTCCCTATTTATCGCCTTAGCGATCTTAGACTCGTACACACCTGTATTCATAGTCCTCTATACAGACTATGCTTCAAATCATAACTTATCGCTATGAATAACCGTCCAAACTATTTCTGAAAATTCCTTACACGATTCCCATTACTCGCCTTAGCGGCAATCCGATAACTTTTCTATCGATTTCCCTCCAAGTCAACTTTATTCTCATCCCAACAATACCCAAATCTCGCGGCAACTCGCTAACACCAAGGGTCTTGGTGCACCATACTTAACATAATTTGGCCACAAGGCCATGTGCATGGACCACTGTCTGAACGATATTCTTATCTCGCACTCTACTCGTTTGGTGTTTTCATATAGACATAAAACTTGTCGATTATAATACGAGTCTCCTCTCACAACATCCTCTATGAGCTGGGACAAAAGCCCTCACATCATAATCCCGTCCAAGCAATCGTATAATTTCCACGCACTTTTCAAAAATATTTAGACTTATTGTATGGAACGCATCTCATTTTGGCCAAGCGAATTCAAGGGTCTACTTGGGAGGAACAAGGTCCTCTTTAGAAACTTTCTTTGTGAGATCAAAGGATCTGAAGCATGCTCTGATACCAATATGTCACGCCCCGATTTCGCCTAATCGATAATCGTCCCAGGGGCGCGATGCCGTGCACGCGTAGGGCGCGCGTGCACAAGGCCTTAGGCATAAGGATATTCTTTAGATCAATGCAACAGAGTAGACAAATAAGATAACACAAGGTTGAGGCATAGAAAAGTTTCTCTTTTATTTATAATGAACATCTTGTTACATTGCTTGACTCAAAAGTATAAAATGCCCCACAGGCTTACAAACTTGGACGCAAAAATGAGATAGCCGATCCATACATTATGTCCCTTTACATAGATTCAAAAACACAAAATACCTTGGGTGCGGGTAAGCACCATCGCCTTAGCGTTATTTTCGCAATGGAGAGAGAGGGGAAGGCTTCTAGCTTGAGAGCCTCCAAAAGTCTTGGCCACGATCCGCCAAGAATCCCAAAAGTTTGGAGAGATTTTCAGCTCCACGCCGCGTTGCCTTGCGCCGGGGAACCTGCTACAACGAGGGTCAGTACTTCGAAAAGTACTGGTGAAGGCTAGCTGCTCAACTTTACCAAGCTCTTTAGATGAGTTTTAAATGAACATGCAACATTTATGTGTTTATGTGACTTTCTATTCTTGTCTAGATCAGATTTTATTTAGCAGGTATGCAAGAACAAAATAACATAACTCCACATGCCACCGTTCGGTGACTTTACCTGTACCGTCTGAACCACCTGTACAACTTACCATAGCCTTCCCTGTCACGAAGACATAGTTAGTCTGCACAGTTTAAATATACACAACATCTTTCTTTGTTGTTTAGGAGCCATCATGGGTTTAGTCTGGGCTGGCGGCGACGCTTGCAGCGCGGGTAGCTAGCCCCGCTACAATTTTCCGCTCCCACGACTAAGAAAGTAGATTCCGCCCGGGTCGAAACGGCCCGGTGCCCCGGTAACCGTTCGCAGGAACCTGGATCCCTTGTGCACAAGAATTCCCATGACCATTTCTATGAACTGAACTTCATAGATTTACTTACTAGCGATTTAAAGAACATCATGTACGAAACTGCTTTACTGTATTATCACAATCAACCAACAGTTATATGAAATAACATGCAGCAGTTTATAGAAGAACACCTTGAAGTTATAGAAAAGCACTTTGAACTATCAATAAATACCAACCCATTAAACATCCAACGAACATGCATGCATCGATGAATTTATGCAAGGTTTTGTATGACAAGCAATGGGTGTTCAAGCCTACTTCTTATCTTATCTTGTTATCCAACTTATTACTTAAGTGGTGTCGTTTGATTGAATGCACCACTGAGTCAATTTTATTATGAACGGAGCCCTTGGAAAGAAGGTGCTTATCGAAATAGAGCCACTCACAAGTTTGGTTGAATAGGAAGAAGAAGTAGAGATCTCTAAGACTCCGCTCGCGCGTTGTCTACACAATCACCTGCACGCACCAACGGATGATCAATACCTCCTGCTTCGGTCTCCAAGGCTCGATACGAAATACAAAATCCTAAGAACGAAAACAATGAAGTCCATCGAAACCGTTCAAGAAAACGCAAGTCCTAAAACCAACAAGTACGCAACCAAGCGGCAATCGAAAACGGGCAAGGAAAATCAACACAACGGAAAGGCCTCTCTCTACTCTGCCGCCGAGTCCTTCCTTGAGGCACGATCCATTGATTATGGGACCTAATTCCGAAGAAGCCAATCCATAACGAGGAAAGGATCTTGATTCAATCTGTCCCGATCGAACGGTCGTAAGTATTTCTTGGCCGCGCTCCCCGAGCAGGGGGAACGGGACGAACGGGGCGTTACAATAGCGGGATCTTGTTGCACAAGGCAAAGGTAGCATGCGAGGGTCTGAATATAAGAAATGTTTCATTTTCATGTTCTAGCATAAGCAATACAAGTTGGGATTATTCCCTTAGCTAGGTTCGTTGGATTCTTATTAGCATGCAGGGGTGATTCACCTAACAACTAGCATGTATCATTCCATATTTTAAGTGTGTTGGCTAAGCAAAGACAAGTTCACCGTAGCCACCCACCTCAGTGATGATTCGCCTCAGTCTGATAAGCCGGACTCCTGAAGGGACAAGTCTGGAAATCCTTTGCCTCTAACGAGTATTCTCCCTGAAGCGGACCGGGTTGGGACGTTCCATTTTTGCCGTTTGAATCGACAGTCAGCTTGAGCGGAACTGGGATATTACACTCAACACGTATAAATAGGTTGAGAAACTCTATTTTAGGTCATAAGAATCTCTAAGATAGCCCAGCACTAATCTTCGCCATCCGTACGAAACCATTAGTCCTGATTAAAAACCCAAAACTCGTCAGCCATCAACCGAACCGAAATCGAACAAAGTTCGGTTTGGACCCTGCTAAATGTTCTGGAGCAAAATATCCGAGTTAGAACCGAACTAGGTCAGGAACCGACTTCTGACCGAGTTTTGTCCCTGCCATCCAGGCTGGACCCAACACCGATCATTACACACCTTGACATATAATCCTATTTATTATTTCGAAGCCATTTTCAATTTTTTTAAAAAAAACATTAATACTATATATATGGAGCAAGGCCTTTTATGTTATATCCAAGAAAACACAACCATATCTTATTTTTATTTTTTTCCTGCTATTAGTAAATTTAGTTCATCGATCAATGTTTTCTGTTAGAATTCACTAGAAATGTTTCCTGTTGTGTAGCCCTTATTTAACAATCAAGTAGGATGATCAACTGATCCTACTCCTACTGAAAAAGAAAAGAAAAAATTCTGAAACATTTGAGAATATATATATATATATATATATATATATATATATATATATATATATATATATATATATATATATATATGGGTTATTTAAGCTAATTATTTTTAAATTTTGGACTTATTACACGGAATATTCCTACTTTTAAAATAATTATACCGACCACCCCTCCCTTTAGAAAAATAAAATAAAAAATATGGGTAGTTAATGTTATAACTTTTTATTTTTATCTAAAAGTATGAATATTCTGTATAATAAACATAAAACATAGGGGTGGTTAGTGTAATTAGTTTAAAAATAAGAATATTCCGTGTAATAAGTCAAAAAATTAGAGATAGTTAGTACAAATAGCCATATATATATATATATATATATATATATATATATATATATGATTTTATATTTGGACTTTACATTTGAGGTTGATCCAGACAAAATATTACAAAATGTCATTTTTTGGGACAAATATATACATCATCTACAAGTGTCATGAAAATAAAATATATTATTATTATTATTAGATGATATGAAGGATAAATAATTTTGAAATAAATTTATAAAGAAGTTCAGAGACTGGAAAATTTTATTTAAAAAAATGCCCAAGTCACCAAAACTTCCAGCAATATGCAATCGAGATATAAAACTAATTCTCATGCAAGAATGGGATTTAAGAAAAGAAAAAAAATGTAACGGTAGATTTTCTTGTTTTTTATTACTCTTTTATTATTTTGTTAAAATATATTTTTAGGACACATGTTAATACATTAAAAAATATAAATTATATATTAATAATACCACAAGTACAACTATTAATGTATTTTTTATTTAAAATGTATATTAATAAATGTAAAAACTGTATGGATAAATATTATGATTAGAAAAATAATATAAAATATATATTTTTAATGTGTTAACATGTAACTTTAAGACACATGTTAACAAATTTTTTTTTTTAATCCAAGATGAGACTAGTTCCTTTCTTGATGCACTGATACTCTCTTTTGCTACACTATTTAAGGAACTTAGTCCTTTCTTAATTATATCCATCCGTCCAATGTGGACTTCTTTAAGTTTCATTTACGGCGGCACCTTTAAGTAGTATATATGTGTTCCCACTAGTCACCACATCCATCTAATTTTTTATTATATGACCAAGGATGTGACTGTCATCCGATAGAACATAAACGGCTTTATGAGCGACGGGTCGTGTGTTTTTGCCTTCAGTGTTTTAAAAGTCAGTCCGGGTCGATCGGTACAACCATTTGATCCCGGTAGTTTTTACAGATCGGATCAGAATTTATTTATTTATTTATTTTTAATTTGGTTGTAAATAAATATTTTAAAAATAATATCTAGAAATGATTAAATTTGGACCACTTAGATTAAATTATATTAATTAGTTCATATCTACATCAGAATATTTAAAAAATAGTGTCATGAAGAGATTAAAGTAAGAAAAAGATAAACACATCATACTTTGCCTTGAAAATTGAAAAAAAAAACTTATGTATTAAAAAAATTTATCTACTTTATTGCCTTTTGTAGATATAGATTTACTATCTAGAAAATATGTTATCTTGTACCTCATGTCACATAGAAATCACAATACATCACAATGACAATAGATTTGGAGACAGATCTAGTCCGGAGCTCATGGAATCCGATACGAACTTCCAAATTGAAATCTCCATACATAATGTAAATTAAAATGATAAAAATAATAAATAATAAATAATAAATAAAATAATATTGCTGTCACGTGAATTGAACCAAATAAATTTTAGTATAAAATCCTAACATAACAGCCACTTAAGTTCAATCCGATATCCTTTTGATCTTTTGGCCTTGAGCTGAGACCGCCCCTGGTTGGAGGTGCTCTAATATATATCAAAGACGTACAGGACTGATTGATTAATTAATTACTTTTGTTTTAGAATATGCTTTACAGCCAATGTTGAATATCCATTGATTGAATCGTTTTTGAACTCTATGTCGAATTCAATTAAATTGCTTGAACTGCATCCTATTTTGATTCCTCTGTGCGTTCTCATTATTTCCTTTTGATGCAGAGAAATGGATCCCAGAAGTGGTGACGAGACCCCCTTGGGTACACCGCTTGAAGCAGGGGTTACCTGTGAAGCTGGAACGACGCCAGATACCAGAGGACAATCCTCTCAGAGCAATCAAACTGGTCAGCCAAGTTCCAGGTTCAGGCGTGATGACATCCCGCCTCCTCCCCAGTTCCCTCCTACGATGCCTGTCTTTCCCCCAGGACAGGCAATGGACGGCCAGCAAATGTTCCAGATGTTCTACGCCATGATGCAGGCACAACAACAGATTCAACAGGAGGCCCAACGTCATGAGGCCGAGAACCTAAGGAACAGCCTAGTCGCAGCATTGGAACACGCAAATCCACCAAATAGGCGGCCAGCGACGGGATCTATCACAGATTTCTGCCAACTCAAGCCCCGTACCTTCTCGGGCAAGGAAGGACCAACTGAAGTGCATGAATGGCTTACGAACACGCAGCATCAGTTGGAGGCCGCTGAACTACCAAGGGACAAATGGATGACTGCCGTCAGGATGCAACTGACGGACAACGCGCATCATTGGTGGCTGTCCAAAGAAAGAAGGCTCGGACATGATCAGGTTACCTGGGAGGAGTTCTCCAGACTCTTCTAGGAAATGTACATCTCTGTTGTGGCTCGGTCAGAACTCCGAGACAAATTCAACCGCCTGATCCAGGGCAACATGATGGTGGAGGAATATAACGCCGAATTCATTCGCCTGAGCCGCTTCGCCCCTTCCCTAATTCCTAACGAAGAGGAGAAGGCGGAGAAGTTCTTTGATGGGCTCAGCTTCGAGCTTCAGAAGTTAATCGGATCGGTCGCGCCCACATCTTACTCCGACGTCCTAGCTGCAGCACGTCGGCTGTAGCGCGTTACTCGGAGGGAATCAAGCCTGAAACGTCCCTTCTCCTCCGCACCGTCCAAGTCATCACCAGGGGAATCTGCTAAACGGCCCCAGAAGAGCCGCCTCCAAGAGCAGCAACTAAGAACCTGCCTACTTGCCATTACTGCGGCAAGGTAGGACATATTAAAAAAGAATATAGACGCAAGCTGGGGCTCTGCCTGGTTTGCGGATCTGGACAACACTTTTCAAAGGACTGCTCGGAACGTCGGGAGGGAGTTCCGAATCGACCAGCTCCACCTGCAGCTCTTCCAGCTGGGGGAGCAACACAGACAGGGCCTGGAGGAGCCAGGCCACCTCTACCACCTCAGGCAGCAATGTTCCAGCAAGCTTGTCAGCAAAGGGGTCCCGCTCAGGGACGAGGTCAGGCATATGCACTAGCAGTCACTGAAGAAGCTACTGCAGGCGAAGTGATAGCAGGTACCATATTAGTAGCTTCAATTCCTGCTATAGCATTATTTGATTCTGGAGCCTCGCATTCATTTATTGCTGCTAGCTTCGTAGCCACACATAGAATAGCTATCGCACCTCTCTCGAAGATGAAGAGAATTCTAACGGGAGGTGGAATTATCCCGGTTAGTGATACCTGTAGATCATGTTCGGTAGTAGTCTGTGGCCGAGAGATGCGAGCCCAATTCTTGATCTTTTCTATGCCTGATTACGATGTTGTACTTGGTATGGACTGGTTAAGTCAGTACCATGCGACACTGGATTGCCGGCTTGGAAAAGTGATATTTAGACCCCCTAGCCTTCCTGAGTTTGAATTTTTTCGAGGAGCTGTAGAACAAGGGGTCCAGCCAACTCTTAGGGTATTAACTGTAGAAGAGGATTCAGGTTACCCAAGAGTCATAACGGAATTTGTGGATGTATTTTCCGACGATCTTCCAGGTTTACCACCTGATCGGGAGATAGAATTCACAATAGACCTAACTCCAGGAGCCGAACCTATCACTTCATCGGTATATCGGCTAGCACCTAAGGAGTTAGTGGAGCTGAAAGCACAAGTTGACGACCTTCTGGAGAAAGAATTTATCCGGCCCAGTATTTCACCTTGGGGAGCACCTATACTTTTTGTACCCAAGAAGGACGGAACTGTGCGGTTGTGCATTGATTACATAGCCCTTAATGCTGTCACTATTAAGAACCGGTACCCATTACCACGTATTGATGACTTGTTTGACCAATTGAGTGGTGCTAGGGTATTCTCAAAGATTGACTTTAGATCCGGTTATCACCAGATTAGGGTGAAGAAGGAAGATATCCCAAAGACGGCCTTCAGAACTAAGTATGGACATTATGAGTTCCTAGTAATGCCGTTTGGTTTAACCAACGCACCCGCCGTATTTATGAGTTTGATGAATAGAGTCTTCCATCAGTACTTGGATAAGTTCGTGGTGGTATTCATTGATGATATCCTAGTCTACTCCAAGAACCACGAAGAGTACGAGGAACACCTCAGAATTGTGCTAGAAACCTTGAGAAGGGAGAAGCTATATGCCAAACTCAGCAAATATGAGTTCTGTATGGACAATGTGCCATTCTTAGGGCATATTATCTCGGGTGAAGGACTGTCTGTGGACCCAGAGAAGGTCACTGCTATAGAAACCTGGCCTACCCCTACCTCTGTTGCAGAAGTGAGAAGTTTTCTTGGACTTGCTGGGTATTACCGGCGGTTCGTAGAAAATTTTTCAAGGATCGCAGAACCTATGACTAAGTTGACACGGAAGGATCAGGAGTTCATATGGACGAAAGAATGCCAGAATGCTTTTAAAGAATTGAAGAGGCGTCTAACAACAGCACCAGTCTTGACTCTTCCCTCAGGGTCAGGAGGTTTTGTTGTTTATAGTGATGCGTCCGGTAGTGGACTAGGTTGTGTCTTGATGCAACATGGCAAGGTTATCGCTTATGCATCGAGGCATCTGAAGGTCCACGAGAAGAACTACCCAACGCACGACTTGGAGCTAGCTGCAGTAATTTTTGCATTGAAGATCTGGAGGCATTATCTGTATGGAGAGAAGGTCAAAATATTCACTGATCATAAGAGCTTGAAGTATGTTTATACAGAGAAGGAGCTCAACATGAGGCAAAGGCGTTGGCTTGAGTTGATGGTGGACTTTGACATCGATTTGCAATACCACCCGGGGAAAGCAAATGTTGTAGCCGACGCCCTCAGCAGAAAACCCTCGGCTTATTTCTTAACGGAGCAGCCTCAGCTATTACAAGACTTGCAAGATCTTCAGATAGAGGTTGTTCTACCTGGACAAAATGGTTTACTGGCTAACCTCGAATTGAAGTCATCACTGGTGGAGAGAATCAAAGAAGCTTTCCTAATGATGCCAGATTCCGAAGGCTGAAAGAGAGAACCGAAGCAGGCCTGCAAACGGGACTTCGCATCCACGAGGACGAAACATTAAGGTACAGAAATTGCCTATATGTTCCAAATGGAGAATTAAGGCAGGAGTTGATGACAGAAGCGCATAGCTCCATATACTCTGTTCATCCAGGAGGGACCAAGATGTACCGGGACTTAAGACAATATTACTGGTGGCATGGAATAAAAAGGGAGATTGCCCGATTCGTGGCAAAGTGCTTAGTCTGCCAGCAGGTGAAAGCCGAGCACCAAAGGACTGCAGGTATGTTGCAGCCACTTTCCATCCCTGAATGGAAGTGGGAGCATATTACCATGGACTTCGTCACTGGATTTCCAAGAAGCCCTAGTGGAAAGGATGCAGTATGGGTCATCGTGGATCGGCTCACTAAGTCGGCTCACTTCTTGCCGTTCAGAGTCGGACAATCCACGGAAGTACTAGCTGACATGTATATGCGACAGATCGTAAAATTACATAGAGTGCCGGTTAGTATTGTATCAGATCGAGACTCGAGATTTACATCTCACTTCTGGCGAAGCATACAAGAGAGTCTCGGCACCAGGCTCAAATTTAGTACTGCCTATCATCCACAGACAGATGGCCAATCAGAGCGCACAATTCATATCTTGGAAGATATGCTGCGATCATGTATACTGGACTTCGGAGGATCTTGGGAAGATCATCTGCACTTAGTGGAGTTCTCCTACAATAACAGCTATCAGGCAAGCATTCAGATGGCACCTTTCGAGGCACTGTACGGAAGAAAGTGCAGATCGCCAATATGCTGGAGCGACGTTGGCGAACGTTAATTACTGGGTCCAGAGTTGGTAACGGAGACAGTGGAGAAAGTAAAACAGATTCAGAACCATCTCCGTGTAGCCCAGGATAGACAGAAGCATTGGGCCGATGTACACAGGCGACCCCTGGAGTTCAAGGAAGGAGAGCATGTATTTTTGAGGATCTCGCCCACTAGAGGTACTATCAGATTCGGCAGCAGAGGCAAGTTAAGCCCAAGGTACATTGGGCCATTTGATATCTTGGAGCGCATTGGTGAAGTGGCTTACCGTCTTGTATTACCTCTATCCTTAGAGGGAGTGCATGACGTATTCCACGTCTCACAACTGAGGAGATATGTGACGGACCCAAGTCATATAGTTGATCATTCTGAGATTTCGGTGGGACCTAGCCTGAGATACGAGGAGCAGCCAGTGGGTATACTCGACACCAGTGAGAAGATACTGCGAGGGCAGACAATCAGACTGGTTCGGGTAGCTTGGAAACAGCACTCTCCTGGCGAATCGACCTGGGAACGAGAGGATGTTATGCGCCAGCGTTATCCGCACTTATTTGCAGAATCAGGTAGACCCTAAGCATTCTTTAATTCTGTAAAATCTTGCCTTTATAGTTTACCCTTCGATTGCGAGGACGCAATCCTCTTAAGGGGGGTAGATTGTAAACACCCTAAATTTTCAGATTTTTAAAAATTAATTTTTGGGAATTTTCTGAAATTATTCAGTTACATAGGTCCTGTGGTGAATTTATCATTTTTAATTGCTAATAACCAATATTAAAATATAATGAAAATATGATTTTATGGTGTAAAATAGAAAACCGGACTTAGGGTAATTTTCTGGGATTTTATTGGACCTCAGACCTATTTTTAAAAGCCTAAAAACTATTTTTTATTTAAATTAATTATTATTATTATTATTATTATTATTTTTATTATTATTACTGTTATTATTTGGTATTTAGGGCCCGGCCCGGCCCAGTGGGCCGAGCCCATTATAGCAGCCCATCCCTTGGCCTTAGCGGGTCGGGCGGGTCGGCCACACCTGCCGCCCGAACCCGACCCGGTCCTCCATCACCCCCAACCTCACGACTGGGCCAGGAAACCCGCCGCGTTCTCCGGCGACGTGGCCGGAGAACCGCCCGGCCTCACCCCCACGACCCCTCCGCCTTCTCCGCCATGTCCCCGGCCAGCCCTCCGCGGCAAACCCCCTATAAAATCCCCCTCCTTCCCTTCTCCTCCTCTATCACCCCCAAACCCTAGCTCCCTTGGACCCCAACTCCGGCGACCTTTGCTCCGGCAGCCACCACCTTGAACCCCTCCTCCTCTCCTCCGGACGACGTCGCTCCACCGCGGGTCTTCCCCCCCAGGCGCCAGCGGCAGCGGCACCCGCGACTGCTGTTCTCCCCTCCGCCCGGAGCCGCGACCACCGCCCAGCCCCTCGTCGAGCCTCCGCCGCCCTGAGCCGCCTTCCCCGGCGAGTCACGGCCGAACCCGTCCAGCGTAGCTCGGGACACGCGGACACAGCACACCCCCTAGACTCGTAGGAACGTGGACACGTCCAAGACACAGAGGCGCGTGTCGGATTCAGAAAACCCAGTTCCGAGGAGCCTCATTCAGGTACTCGTATCTCATACCTCGAATCTCTGATTTTGATTCTGTAAATTGCTACGCGAAGCCTGTATGACCCTCTCGGTGCCCGGATAAACCGTTCGGGGCATCGCGTCCTGTGGTGATCGCACACCGCGATCCAAAAATAGGAAAAACTAGACCCTGTTTCACCCCAGAAATGAGTGCGCCCCGCCAAACGGGACGACTTGGTCGCGTGCGGTCTTCACAGATATGTGCGCGTCGTTGATACGGACGTGTGAGATTTCGCGGAAGCTGATTCGGGTGTGCGTGCACACCGAAATCAACGCATATCCGCGGACATCGCCCCGTATCTGACTCTTCTATAATTCACCCTAACTTCGTGCATGCATGCCAGATCGAGACGAAACTTGTGCCATCGGACTCGTAGCGATACGCTGGTCCTGTGGGTCAAGTTTGGTTCGATTCTGAGAACGTTGACGAAATCGCGTGTCGTGGGCCCCATAGGCCCCACTCGACGGGCGATTTCGTGATCGGCTCATCAGAATTCAAATCTGAAAGTTTCGTTGGGTTCGTATCAGCGTTCCTGACCTGTTGACACTAAATTTGGTGAATTTAGAGACCGTTGACCCTGACACATTTTTCGGTGCAAAGCGGGCCCACCGGTGGACCCCGTTTTGGCCCGAAACTGCCGTTTTTGCCCTTGTCTCCAAATTGGACCCAAGGATTGGCGTTCTTAGCTATTTGACACCTTCTGAACGTGATGGTACTGTTTATTTCAGCTTTCGGAGACATCTCTGGAAATTTCCGAAACCAGGACCTTAGTGGAATCCAAACATCAGGCAAGTGCACCTTGCCAAATTTGTAGTCTTTATTTTCATATTTCCTGTAATAATACTTTGTTGGATGTCTTGTGTAAATTCATATAAACTTGTTTAAACTGCTTAACCTAGGAAACGTGTGACGTACCTAGTATCCGATCATAGTCGGGTGCCAACACCGTACGCGGTGTTGGGTTCGTCATTTAGAGATGGATTTACGATCCCCTTACTTTTGTACTTGACCTATCAAGTACCCTACAACCCAGGACACTTGACACTATCATGGACAGAATTCTCCTGAGATATTCGTGGTGATTCTGTATAGGATACAGGACTTGACAGAGTTATTTTATTTATAGACAGTATGACTTATTGCATTAGCTATAATCCCGCTGACATAGGCATGAGACGTTATGGTCATGACTTGCGTGATTACATTGGGTGGGGAGAGATACACAGGCTACAGGCTGTTCTATATATATATCTACTATTATTGTGAGGTTGTAGACTCTCCAGCAGAGCTAGACCCTTTACGTGTTATTACTGCTACCGGCTCCCCGACACAGAGCTTGTAGCGGTCTCAGCCTGAGTACTAGTGTTGCTCTCATTTGCATATTACATAGATAGTTACATAGTTTACCCTGCTATTTTAATTAATTTAATTGCACTGCTTATTATTTGACTTATTTTATTTTGTGCCATGCTATGTCCACTGAGGACCTGGAATTGATTATGTCCCTAGGTTTAGCTGAGGAGTAGTACCCCGAGATATACGGGACCGGAGCTGAAGCCATTGCTGGAGCAGAACCGAACACTGAAGATGAGGTGACTGTCGAAGACTTCTCCTGAGTGCCTGTTCCAGTACTCAGTATTTACTTATGTTTATCTCTTTTGTTCCTGGCCTATTGAGCCAGGGTATTCAGACCTAAGTCGGATTATTTTCCCGACTAACTTGTTGTTGCTACTTATTCCCATTTCATTATGCAGTTTATTTCTTTATCTTTATGGATGAGATTAGTGTGATTTGTTGTAGTAGACCTTCGATACAGCTTAAGTACGCCCTGATGGCTTCATTAAATTAGGTTATCCATCGGTGCGTGCTGCTGGCCATTGCCACGCATCTCCAGTCCCTCGACACTTTGGGACTGGGGCGTGACATATATACATGCTGGTATGATGATTAACAAGATTTAGAATTTGTTTAATAACTAGCAAACTCCTAAACCATGAGACCTGTCATCAAGGACTAATATTTCACCCGAACACCTGGAAATTAACCAAGTATGTTGAACATAGAAACCAAGGACATATATTCGTGCAGATCAGAAATAGTTGTCAACCCATAACTCAATAATTTATTGTCGCAAGGCGCACGTTGACCAAAGACAGCACGTTGACCAAAGACAGAACACGGGTATACCCTAGCTACGTGCACACGTGACACTGTATTCGGTCAACCGTGAACCTGCGACAGTATCTAGGAGCAACGTCATAATTATTTATGTATTTTTTAGTGTCTTATGTCAGCATTGCTATTGTATTGTGTGTTTAGGGACACTGGACCAGCCAGGAGACACTGCAGGAACCGGTTTCTGGCATTCACAGCTTGAGGACTCAGGCAAGATACCTTGCCATATTTACTATTTAATTTAAATTATACATATGTTGTATGATTCTTGTTGCTTATTTCATATGACTGTGCGCGTCCGAGATTGACTCGGGTGTAGTCGACGGACACGTCGATGATTAGTGTACTTGACTTAGACACTAGCAGACTCACCCCATTGGGAGGATATTTTGGTATCTTCCGAAGACCCGACACTCTTATACATTTCACAGTGACAATTCATATTGGGATGCGGGTCCGCATACTCGACTAGCTATCGGTGCGTGTGACGTGCATCACGGTTAGTACGTAACTCAGGAGTATTTTATTTATAGAGACTTGGCATGTAGATACGTGGTACGCACGTCGAGTATTCGACTGGTGTATTTACATTGGGAGGGGAGGACAACTAGTAGGCGTATGGAATACACACATTAGAATTCGTAGTATCCAGAGGAGCCACGGATTCGATGACCCCCTTTATGCAGATTCTCCGTTCTTCGGAGCGGTATGGACGTTATATACTATGCAGATTCCCCGTTCTTCGGAGTGGTATGGACGTTATATTATTCAGATTTCCCGTTCCTCGGAGCGGTATGGACGTTATATACTGTGTAGATTCCCCGTTCTTCGGAGCGATATGGACGTTATGCCTACACCTACTCATACGTACCAATGTTGTCCTCACATTGCATTCACTTAGATGGTTAGCACACCCTTTATTGTATTTATTTTATTCAGTATTTATATATGGCATATTTCTATGTATCTTGTTACGTCCCTTTGAGGAACTGGTACCTTTCCAGATTTGGATGAGGCATATTCCCCACCGTATACGGCCCAGGACAGAAGACTAGGTACGCTACAACAGAGGAGCTAGAGGTGCTACCGTCAGAGTTTTCGTGATCAGTTGGTAGGCCTTCTGCCTAGGATTGGGAGCATCATTATCTATTCAGCCGATTCCCTAGTCATTACTCTTTTATTTATCATTTCAGTACTTTATTTCGTCATAGTATTGGGTTTGTCCCTACCACACATTCTTGGTTGTACTATGATATTTTGAGACTGGCGTTTATCTTCCAACATTTATTATTAGTACATTCTTGCTGTTTATATTTGTGGATGAGAGTAGATTACCTGTTGTTGATTTATATGGGACATGTTAGTACTTAGGACAGCGTAGCACTCTTCGTTAGGATCCATTAAATTGGGATATCCTCGGAGACGTGACAGCTGGCTATTGCTACGTGGCCTAGTCCTATATGTTTTGGGACTGGGGCGTGACATGTCTTTAGTGGTGGCCCATGCAGGTCTACTTATTCGGACCCGGAATAATAACGGTTAGGAACATATACGGAGTCTTCATGCTCATCCAAGGCGGTAGATTATACGGAGTGACGATCAAAGGCCAACACGAATACTGGGAGCCCGAAAGTCCGAATAGGGTAAAACCGTCAGAGGAGAGCCCCAATCTGACATTACGCGCTTCCTCGGCAAAATGTGGATACTCTCGATCAAAGTGCTTCCATGCTTCTCCATCGGATGGATGATCCAATACTCCTTCGATCTGTTTTCGCCTGTGCCAACTCATGTTTTCTGCAGTCTCCTTAACCATAAACAACCGCTGCAACCGCGACGTCAAAGGCAAGTAGTGCATCGAATCGGTAGGCTTTCTTGCACCGACAGACTTTTCTCTAACAGTGGCCTTGTAGCGATCACCACCACAGAATCTGCACGCATCTTCATCCTTGTCGTCTTTGTAGTACAACATGCACCCGTTGCGACATGTATCAATTTTCTCGTATCCCATCCAAAGCGATCTCACCATCCTCTTAGATCGATAGAAGTCTTTAGGCAACTTTGCACCCTCGGGCAAGATCTCTATAATCAAATCGAGCAGTCGATTATAGCATTCTTACGATATGTTAAAATCGGACTTGATGCTCAATAATCTTGTAACCACCTCCAACGGTGAATGATCCTCACAACCAGGATATAGTGGAGTCCTTGCATTCTCCAGCAACTCCATAAACTTTGCAGCATCGGCATTCGGTGCCTCCTCAGCTGCATCATAATTGTCCGGATTGAAACTAGGTCCCGCCGTATCATAATTGTCCAGATTGAAACTAGGCCCCACTGCATCATAAACCATGTTCACCAACCCATCGTCGTAAGCATCGTGGTCATGGACATCCATATACGGCTCCACATAGGGCTCCGACTCCGATACTAGAGATACAAGTTCTCCGTGCGCGGTCTACTGATAGTAATTCGGCGTGAAGCCCTTCGAGTATAAATGATATGTAACTTCCACTTCTGGATGATATTTCCTGTTGCGACATCTCACACACGGACACTTAATTTTGGTACCGTCCATGTACTGAGGGAAAGCCTTGGTGAACTGCAGGAACTGCTGTACACCCTCAATGAATTCATCTCGCACACCGTACATGTCATCAGGATGATGGTTGTACATCCACGAACGATGACGCAGATAGTAATTCATATCCATTTCTAGATACTTCTGCAAAAATGACAGTATGTATCATATAAATCATTACATACAGTGGTTTATCACCTAACTTCATAACTTAACCGTACTATAAAAATCATAACTGATATAATACATACTTTCATTTATCAAAGTCTAAAATAAGCAATATTCAAAACAACTGAAAAGAGGCCAAGTCTCTTAGTTTTTTTTATATTTTATACTATTGGTAAAAGCTTGGGTTCTTTACTGTATACAATGCTTACTAGGACATATAGTTACTTAGCTAACTATTAACAAAATCAAGTATATCAGTAAGTAACTATTTAACTACACTAACTATGTACTAATTTAATACTAAACTGATACCCTTAACTTCTACCCAATAACTCATGCTAACCCATCTTAAACCAACTAACCAATACCTTGACACTAAGCTAACTAACACTAGTATACATAGCTCACTAAATGCAACTGAAAATGGATACTGATACAGTGGGACTTGTTGATACTTACTGATACATGGTTGCTGAAATGTCACTACCGTAATTTCTAGAAAAGGGTATTTTGGTCATTTTATAATTAATTAAATATTGTGCATGTTAAATATTTATTTATTATATTATTTATTTATTATTAGCATGATAGATTTATTTTTTTGGACTTGTGTTAGTGGACCTAACTAGTTTAGTTTAGACTCATGGACCAACATATTTTAATTGTTAGAATTGAGCCCAACTAGAAAATCCATTAACTAGGAGGATGATTAAATTAATTAAACCATTAGACTAGAAGCTTCTCTCCTTAATTAATTTCTTCATGAGAGGCCCTAAGGGATATTTTAGACTTTACATAGTAGCTTGAGGGAGGGGGCAATATAAAGGGGATGAAAACTTTCTCTCTCTTCATTTTTCATTCCAAATCTAGATCTAGAATTTTTCTCAACCAAATTTTATCAAATACCTACCAAATTTCTACCTAATTACTTCTCAAATCACCATTGGAGAGTATAAGAGCAAGGATCTAGAAGGAGAAAGGAAGGATCTACAAAAAGGAGCAAGGATCTACAAGTTGGAGGCCAATTTTACCAAATTTGGAGGTTTTATTGGGAATCCATCTCCCAATAGGTATAATTCAGTTTTTTCCCCTTAAAATAGCTTCTAAATCTGAGATTTAATCATGAATAATCAATTCATATGTATGTACTACCCATAGGATTTGGTTTTGTGTTCATAGGAGACCTATGGAGAAAGTTATGGTGCTTTTTGTGTCAATTTTGGGAAAATTCCGAAAATGACTTTTGTTGTGTGTGTCAATTGATCCTATAGATCAATTTGGCATATGTTTATGTGTTTGGGGCTAGTGTCATGTCCATAATTGGGTACATGTAGGTCGTATCCCAACAATTTGGTGATACGTGTTGTTTTGGGGGTTTTTTCTCCGACACGGAACTTTGTACATGTCGTATTTTGACACGGACACATAGATCTATATTTGACACTTTGTTTTGTTCATAAATATTATATATGATTTATTTGTGTCCTTCGGGGTGAAATTAGATGTGTGGTGGACTCGTGTCGCATGCGTATCCTAGATCTAGTGGGATACGGTGTGATACGCTCTAATTATTATGTGTAGATCTAATTAATTGTGCTTTAATTCTTGAATTATAATTGTGTATGTATCTATATATATTATATATGTATTATATATATTTATTATAGTGTTTATTGTATCATAGATCTATGTATTATATATGTATTAATAGAATATATATTATGTAGCTTTCTTCTACATGCATTAATATATATGTTATAATATATGTTAGGGATGTAAATATATGTATATATTTTATATAATATATGTGTATGTTTAATTAAGTAATTAGATTATTTATATATGATTATTTATATATATATATATATATATATATATATATATATGTATGTAGATATATATTTATAAGTGGTAGCATATGTATATATAATATAGTAGATATATTTATATGTGGTTATATATATAGTTATATTATATATTGTTATGTATTTATATTATTATATGATTATATATATATATACATATATGTATAGTTATATATACATATTACTATATGTGCGTGTGTATGTTACTATGTGGTATTTTATACAATATACTATGTATAAGTGTATGTATAGTTATATATAGTTTTATATATATATTGTATAAATATATATGGTGGGTTATATATATGTATTTATATATATATATGGTAATTAATATATATATAAACATGTTCATAATTGTTATTTGTATTATAGTATACTATATATGTATATATTTAGTTGTAGCATATAAATTTATTAGAATAGTTAGTATATTTTAGTTATCAATTGTTATGAGTATCTTTTATATATTATATATTTGTAGGTATGTATGTACGTATATATGTATTAATAGTTAGTGTGTAGTTGGTAGTTAGTATTATTCTATTAGTACATACTAGAGTTATATTGGATTGATATATGTAATTATTGATGGGTAGTTAGTATATATATGAGATTTTAGCAATTACCTTGAGATATCAAGGTAAGTATCAAGATATACCAAGGTATGAGTAGTAGGTATTGGCATAAGTAATAGGATAGTTGTAAACTAATTATGGGTTGGTATTAAGATGACTAAAATAAGGTATATAGTATTATATAAATATTAAATACATAGTAGTTTATAATTATTGTTGGGTAGTTAGTATAAATAAGGTTTTGATATTTACCTTGAGATGCCAAGGTAAGTATCAAGGTATTGGAGGATAATCAAGGTATTGGGTTTGGATATCAAGATAGAGGTTTAGTATTGTGATACCAAGTTGGTTCGAAACCAAGGTATCCATTTAGCATTTGTAATTAGGATTTGATATATATAATATTGTTTGATATGTACATATGTGTTATATTTATTCCTTGTTTGCGTATCCTGAGATACGGTATCTTAGTATCCTAAGATTTAGTTTGTATGGCCTAGATTCATAGTGTGTGAGCCCAATATCTTTGAGTTAGACTCATGCAACATAGAAATAGGTAGTTGACCATAATTTGACTATAGTTGACCATAGTTGACTTAGAGTTGACCTAGTTTGACTTTTGACTTAGAAATGACTTTATGACCTAGAAAGTTGACTAGTTTAATTTATTTCTCTTCCCAAAAACTTGTGTTAATACAATATTTCATATATAGGTCTGTGACACCAGTTCGGACATCATTTTTATCATTTGCTCTGGACCATAGGCGAGTACATTCTCTGATAATTTTTATTATTTGATTACCACTATAATTCAAGTATTTAGAAATGTTACTTATGATTCTTGACACGATGGTACACGGATTGGTATTGTTATTGGATCGTTAGTCATGGGATGTTACCTTGATTATGGAGATGGTATCGGATACTGTTCTTGTTGGTATTGGATAACATTGAATATTGTAGATTAAACATTGGATACATTGGCTAGTGACGTGTCATGATTCGATCTATCATATCAGTCGGGGCAGGGAAAATACCAATTAAATATGTGATCAAGAAACTATCGGCTAGTAGTGTAATCATTGGCTACTAACTAACCATGTAATTCACGTATGGTTGAGTTAGCTCCTTAGTGTAATCATTGAATCTCCCAGGCCGATCACATATTTAGTTAGTATCTCAAATCACATAGTTATTGTAGATTCCATTATTCAGTTCATTGATTACCTTATTCTATTCTGACATTATAGTTCATTCCTTTATTCTTGTACGCATTGATTATATTCTGCTGTTAGTATTGCCTATTCTCTCATTGTTCTTGATTATCAGTTATATCCTCATCGTAGATAGCATCTTCTATTCTACTGCTTTATAGTTTTTGTCAATTAATTGAAACTGCTATTGGGTTGTACTTCGCTCCATTCCTGACTGGAAAACATTTTTCAGAGGATCCGGGAGATTGATGTCCGATATACTACGGACCTCAGCCTATTGATGGTGCAGACTTGGACCCACTAGTTTTGGAGTGATTGTTGAGAGATTTAGCCGGATTCACTAGTTAGCATAATTAGTTCTCTTTAGCATTTTGGTACCGGATTTGTTTTCGACATATATTTGTGTTTGGATATTATTTCTATTTGTTGTTGTTATATTTTTAACTGCTTAGTTATGTTAGACTTTTGTGATATCTTCTCGTGCCATAGTAATGTGATTGAGTATTGTGTTGAATTAAGTTGATTACTCTCTTCTTGGAGTTGAGATATTATTGGAGGTTTATGCTTTATAGTGAGATAATTAGATAGTATAGTTGACCAAGACAACGTTCTACCGTCGATGCTGCGGCGTAGGCTGGCCGTTGTTCCCGACTTGCATCCCTACACCAGGTGCGGGTCGTGACACGTTTTTAGTGGTGGCCCATGCAGGTCAGGCTTCGCAATATTGCGATGTCGTGGTAGTGCGATGACTTAGTTGTACTACTGCGAGCCTGCGATAGGATATAGGACATAGGATACTAGGAAGAGAGAGGGATACTCAATCACAACTAGGAATTCCAATCTGAATTGAATTGCTACTTTTGATTCCTTCTGAATACTTCTGTCCTTCCTTGATAATATCTTATCTTGTGTCGAATTGATCTCTTTTGTTTCGATCTGTCTTTAGGATGTCGCCGAAGACTATATCTCATCGATCGGGAGCAGTTTCTGCGAGGTCTGCCACCTCTCAATCTTCTACTCAGGCAGTAGGGTTTGTACCTACTACGACATCAATTCATGTAGGATTCTCGGCTGCCTTCGGGGGTTCTCCTCCACCTGTTCCGAGGACTACTCCAGTTGCTTCGGAGGGACTTTCACCACCTCCATTTTCAGGAGATATCGCGCCGATAGTTGCACTGTTTAGAGAGATGATGGAATTATAGAGGGCACAGATAGAAGCCCAGCACAGGCAGTCAGATATGATGCGGCAGAGTATGAAAAACGCCCATCATATAGCTATAACAGCAGTTCAGAAAGAGGATCCTCCACAGCCACAGGATATTCATATCAAGCCAGGCAACATTCAAAATTTCAAGAAGCTTGAGCCTCGAGTTTTCAAGGGTACAGAAGGTATAGTCTATGCTGACAATTGGCTTGAAGATATCGAGCGACTCATGAAGGTGTCCCGTCTTGCAGAGGATCTGAAGGTTGAGGCGGTAGGACTTCAACTGTTCGACGTTGCTCGCACTTGGTTCAGGAATGAGCCAATTCTTACTGATGCGGGGCAGTCTTGGGAGATATTCAAGGATCTTTTTAAGAAAAATTTCTTTGCTCGAACGGACAGATTGGAATTAGGAAGGCAATTTGAGAGCCTTACACAAGGAAGCATGTCCGTAGAGGAGTATGCCGCAGAGTTTGGAAGGCTGAGTCGATTTGCGGAGTACTTGGTGAGAGAGCTAGAAGTTCGGGCTATCCATTTTCGCGAGGGTCTGAATTGTGAAGTGAAGATTCTCATTCCGTCTTTCTACGAGACATATTCTGAGATACTTTCGGAGGCACGCAAGGTCGAGCGGGAGTGGAACTTGAAGCCAAAGAGGGACCGTGATATGTTTGGGGGTGACAGTAGCAGTGCAGGACCGGCAAAGAGGTCGCGGTTCCAGCAACAGCAGTTTCCAGTACAATTTGGAGCCTATCAGCAGCAATATCAGATACCAGAACCTATTGTTGCTCCAGTACAAGCTCTAGTACAACAGATACCACAGCAACCTCAGAGACAGGTGCAACAAGCTCCTCAATGCACCTATTGCAAGAAGACTGTGCACACTTGGGAGATGTGTCGGAAGAGACTTGGAGCATGCTTACATTGTGGATCAACGGAGCATATGGTAAAGGATTGTCTCTGGACACTTTAACGTCCAGGCCAGGATACAGATCGAGACCAGAGAGGTGGAGTTAGGCCACCTGTAGCACCACAGATTGCTCATCACCCGCAGAGGGAGCTACCTCGGCAGAGCGGAGCATTTGCGATGACGGTCGAGGAGACCACTACTACAGGTGATGGGTTAGAGAGTCTGTTCTTTCTTTCTGTTCCTTTCATCTATTTTGATTGATTGATTCTTTAGTACCTTTTGGATGCTTGTGTTATATAGTTAGTGTAGCTATAGAATATCCTGACAGAGACAACAGTAATAAGACAGAAGACAGGTGGAGACCATGACCATGCATGTTATTCTTTGCATAGGACTGTTCTTAGTGAGATAAGACCTTATTAGACTATAAATGTTGGGGGTTTGACCTAGAAGGAGTATGATCACCTTTAAATTTCGAGGACAAAATTATTTTAAGGGGGATAGACTTGTCACTACCGTATTTTCTAGAAAAGGGTATTTTGGTTATTTTATAATTAATTAAATATTGTGCATGTTAAATATTTATTTATTATATTATTTATTTATTATTAGCATGATAGATTTATTTTTTTGGACTTGTGTTAGTGGACCTAACTAGTTTAGTTTAGACTCATGGACCAACATGTTTTAATTGTTAGAATTGAGCCCAACTAGAAAGCCCATTAATTAGGAGGATGATTAAATTAATTAAACCATTAGACTAGAAGCTTCCCTCCTTAATTAATTTCTTCATGAGAGGCCCTAAGGGGTATTTTAGACTTTATATAGTAGCTTGAGGGAGGGGACAATATAAAGGGGATAAAAATTTTCTCTCTCTTCATTTTTCATTCCAAATCTAGATCTAGAATTTTTCTCAACCAAATTTCATCAAATACCTACCAAATTTTCACCCAATTACTTCTCAAATCACCATTGGAGACTAGAAGGCAAGGATCTAGAAGGAGGAAGCAAGAATCTACAAAGAGGAGCAAGGATCTACAAGTTGGAGGCCAATTTCATCAATTTTGGAGGTTTTATTGGAAATCCATCTCCCAATAGGTATAATTCAGTTTTTTCTCTTAAAATAGCTTCTAAATCTGAGATTTAATCATGAATAATCAATCCATATGTATGTAGGATTTGGTTTTGTGTTCATAGGAGACCTATGGAGAAAATTATGGTGCTTTTTGTGTCAATTTTGGGGGAATTCCGAAAATGACTTTTGTTGTGTGTGTCAATTGATCCTATAGATCAATTTGGCATATGTTTATGTGTTTGGGGCTAGTATAGTGTCCATAATTGGGTACATGTAGGTCGTATCCCAACAATTTGGTGATACGTGTTGTTTTGGGAGTTTTTCCTCCGACACGGGACTTTGTACATGTCGTATTTTGACACGGACACATAGATCTATATTTGACACTTTGTTTTGTTCATAAATATTATATGTGATTTATTTGTGTCCTTCGGGGTGAAGTTAGATGTGTGGTGGACTCGTGTCGCATGCGTATCCTAGATCTAGTGGGATACGGTGTGATACGCTCTAATTATTATGTGTAGATCTAATTAATTATGCTTTAATTCTTGAATTATAATTGTGTATGTATCTATATATATTATATATGTATTATGTATATTTATTATAGTGTTTATTGTATCATAGATCTATGTATTATATATGTATTAATAGAATATATATTATGTAGCTTTCTTCTACATGCATTAATATATATGTTATAATATATGTTAGGGATGTAAATATATGTATATATTTTATATAATATATGTGTATGTTTAATTAAATAATTAGATTATTTATATATGATTATTTATATATATATATATATATATATATATATATATATATATATATATGTATGTAGATATATATTTATAAGTGGTAGCATATGTATATATAATATAGTAGATATATTTATATGTGGTTATATATATAGTTATATTATATATTATTATGTATTTATATTATTATATGATTATATATATGTATACATATATGTATAGTTATATATACATATTACTATATGTGTGTGTGTATGTTACTATGTGGTATTTTATACAATTTACTATGTATAAGTGTATGTATAGTTATATATAGTTTTATATATATATTGTATAAATATATATGGTGGGTTATATATATGTATTTATATATATATATGGTAATTAATATATATATAAATATGTTCATAATTGTTATTTGTATTATAGTATACTATATATGTATATATTTAGTTGTAGCATATAAATTTATTAGAATAGTTAGTATATTTTAGTTATCAATTGTTATGAGTATCTTTTATATATTATATATTTGTAGGTATGTATGTACGTATATATGTATTAATAGTTAGTGTGTAGTTGGTAGTTAGTATTATTCTATTAGTACATACTAGAGTTATATTGGATTGATATATATAATTATTGATGGATAGTTAGTATATATATGAGATTTTGGCAATTACCTTGAGATATCAAGGTAAGTATCAAGATATACCAAGGTATGAGTAGTAGGTATTGGCATAAGTAATAGGATAGTTGTAAACTAATTATGGGTTGGTATTAAGATGACTAAAATAAGGTATATAGTATTATATAAATATTAAATGTATAGTAATTTATAATTATTGTTGGGTAGTTAGTATAAATAAGGTTTTGATATTTACCTTGAGATGCCAAGGTAAGTATCAAGGTATTGGAGGATAATCAAGGTATTGGGTTTGGATATCAAGATAGAGATTTAGTATTGCGATACCAAGTTGGTTCGAAACCAAGGTATCCATTTAGCATTTGTAATTAGGATTTTATATATATAATATTGTTTGATATATACATATGTGTTATATTTATCCCTTGTTTGCGTATCCTGAGATACGGTATCTTAGTATCCTAAGATTTAGTTTGCATGGCCTAGATTCATAGTGTGTGAGCCCAATATCTTTGAGTTAGACTCATGCAACATAGAAATAGGTAGTTGACCATAATTTGACTATAGTTGACCATAGTTGACTTAGAGTTGACCTAGTTTGACTTTTGACTTAGAAATGACTTTATGACCTAGAAAGTTGACTAGTTTAATTTATTTCTCTTCCCATAAACTTGTGTTAATGCAATATTTCATATATAGGTCTGTGACACCAGTTCGGACATCATTTTTATCATTTGCTCTGGACCACAGGCGAGTACATTCTCTGATAGTTTTCATTATTTGATTACCACTATAATTCAAGTATTTAGAAATGTTACTTATGATTCTTGACACGATGGTACACGGATTGGTATTGTTATTGGATCGTTAGTCATGGGATGTTACTTTGATTATGGAGATGGTATCGGATACTGTCCTTGTTGGTATTGAATAACATTGAATATTGTAGATTAAACTTTGGATACATTGGCTAGTGACGTATCATGATTCGATCCATCATATCAGTCGGGGCGGGGGAAATACCAATTAAATATGTGATCAAAAAACTATCGGCTAGTAGTGTAATCATTGGCTACTAACTAACCATACAATTCACGTATGGTTGAGTTAGCTCCTTAGTGTAATAATTGAATCTCCCAGGCCGATCACATATTTAGTTAGTATCTCAAATCACATAGTTATTGTAGATTCTATTATTCAGTTCATTGATTACCTTGTTCTATTCTGACATTATAGTTCATTCCTTTATTCTTGTACGCATTGATTATATTCTGTTGTTAGTATTGCCTATTCTCTCATTGTTCTTGATTATCAGTTATATCCTCATCGTAGATAGCATCTTCTATTCTACTGCTTTATAGTTTTTGTCAATTAATTAAAACTGCTATTGGGTTGTACTTCGCTCCATTCCTGACTGAAAAACATTTTTCAGAGGATCCGGGAGATTGGTGTCCGACATACTACGGACCTCAGCCTATTGATGGTGCAGACTTGGACCCACTAGCTCTGGAGTGACTGTTGAGAGATTTAGCCGGATTCACTAGTTAGCATAATTAGTTCTCTTTAGCATTTTGGTACCGGATTTATTTTCGGCATATATTTGTGTTTGGATATTATTTCTATTTGTTGTTGTTATATTTTTAACTGCTTAGTTATGTTAGACTTCTGTGATATCTTCTCGTGCCATAGTAATGTGATTGAGTATTGTGTTGAATTAAGTTGATTACTCTTTTCTTGGAGTTGAGATATTATTGAAGGTTTATGCTTTATAGTGAGATAATTAGATAGTATAGTTGACCAAGACAGCGTTCTACCGCAGATGCTGCGGCGTAGGCTGGACGTTGTTCCCGACTTGCATCCCTACACCGGGTGCGGGTCGTGACATGAAATGACACAGTGCTGATAGTTTTCCTCTTCAGTTGACTGCTCACTGTTGCAGACCTCCTTCTTACTGCCCACTACAAGGCTCGACCACAAGTATACTGATACACAGTGTGGTTGAGGCACACTGTGCATACCATAGTAAAACCGATTCCCCCCTGATACACTGGCATACTGATGCACAGTTTTACGGCCCGAGCTTTCCTTCCCTCACACAAAAATATAAAGTCACTGAACTTACTCACTCACTCACTGATACACTAAACTCACTGATATACTAAACTAAACTCACTGATACACTAAGCTCACTGATACACTAAGCTCAACATAGCCCTACCTTCATGTAAAACAATACTACCCACATTCAACACCACCAAATATCTCATGATTGAAAACTTAGCTAAATACTTAGAAAAACCTTAACCCTCACTCCTCTTTTACTAAACTACACATACAAAGAAACCCAAGCTCTCCACTGACTGATACACTGAGGTATCAGTGCCAACACAGTGCACATACAGTAAAGACACAGTAAAGAACCCGACTTCCTGTGTAAATCAGTCCCATGTCAGTGTTTGTGTGAGTGTGTGTGTGTGTGTATCTGCGTTTGTGTGTGTGTCGTGTGTGTCTGTCAGTGTCTGTGTGCGTGTGTCGTGTCTGTCCAGTCATCAGTTGTGTCAGTGTCACATGAGAGAGAGAGAGAGAGAGAGAGAGAGAGAGAGATTACCTAGAGCTCGAGGAGGAGGAGGGGGGTGCCGGAGTAGCCGCAGCCGTGGAGAGCCGGTCGCCGGAGAGGGGGGCGCGGGAAATCGAAAACTTTCGAAATTTTTGACAGATGGGGGAAAAGAATCTGAGCCCTAATTAACCAAAAATTAGCGACGTTTAGCGATGTCTAATTAAAACGTCGCTAAATTAAAATTTAGCGACGTCAAAGACGTCGCTAAACACGTTGCTAAATATTTTTGACATATACGTCGCTAATTACGCCTCTAAACGTCGCTAAATCAGATATATTAGCGATGTTTAGCGACCTTAATTGAACTTATAGCGACTCATCATTTAAAATCTGAATAAAAGTCGCTGAACGTCGTTAAATGTCGCCATTTGGCAACGTTTAGCGACATTTTTAATGGAGTCACTGATTTAGCGACGTTTATATCAGGAGTCGCTAAAATACGTCGCTATTCCCGCTTTTTCTAGTAGTGAGAGTACTTCAATGCGAAGTATTTCTTGGCTACAGTCAGAAATGCCCTGTACTCCCAGTTCCTATATCTATAACAAGTGAATATGACGGTTGACTCATATGACGCAGAGTTTAGCCGTCTCAGCAGATTTGGGGCCGTCCTGATACCCAATGATCTAGAGAAGGCCCAGAGATTCCATCATGGCCTCACCTTCGAGCTACAGAGGTATACCACCACACAGGCGAGGGTTTCTTATGAGGAGGTTCTTACAGAGGCGAGGATCTAGGATCTAGGCGAGCAAGATGTTCCAGTACGACCACACCAGCCAGAGTCCAGCCCGGAGTAGGAGGACCGATCTGTCGTCCCGGAGCGCAGACACAGCAGAGGATAACACCATACCAGCAAAATAAGCTTCCGTCTTGCAACTACTGTGGTAAGAGAGGACATTACCAGAAGGACTGTCGAAAAAGACTAGGAATATGCATGATTTGTGGAGTGAGCCAACACTATGCTTGAGACTGCCCACAGCGCAGAGATGTATCACCCCAGACCGGACAGAGGCCAGCAACACTAGTTCCGAGGATACTACCCCCACCAGGAGGTCAGCGTCCACCAGTGTAAACCCCCTCACCCAAAATTGGGGCTACTTGGCTTAGATAGTGAAATTAGGGCTAGTTTGAACCCAATTAGAATTAGAACACGGCTTTTATTTAATTATGCAATAATTAAATAACGTGTAGCGCACCTTACCGTGCTTCGATAATTGGAGTACCTCACTAGCCGTGGCCTATCTACGAATTTCACAACATTGTCCTAGACGTGGCCGTCTACCTTTCTGGCCCCTATGCAACTCATAATATTGCTTCTTGTGCTACATTTTAGTCGCACAATAAACGTCACGGACGTTATTTATTAATTATAAATAAATCCCAATTTTGTACCCTCGTGCGTCCCAATCGAAATTGTGAACCCAATCTTGACCGTTTTGTACGACCTAAATTTTATTAATAATCTACTCTGTATCCTCTACGTCTCAGACCCTTTGTTCCGCCTATTTTTATTTTCTTGTGCTTCTAATTAATTCTAGAATATCGTGCGCATTTCGATTTAATTAATTAAATTCAATTTTTTTGCCTTTGTGTAATTTTCCAATGGTTGGGGGGCTTTTATGCAAAAATGCCTTTTAGTGTCCCCACCATCGGACAATTCATGAAGAAACTCAATTTTTCCTTCACATGGATTTTCTGTAATTTTTGGGATGTGCAACGCGCACATCGCCCCAATTATTTTAAAGTCCCATCCTTGTATTTTAAACCCTGTAACTTATAGCCCAACATCCTCATAGGAGGCCAAGACCCACTCCAAAGATTGTGGACCAAGGCCCATCCCAAGGAAATGTGGACCAAAGTCAAATTCCTAGGTCAACCCAAACCAAAAATTTCACATGTATATATATATATCACATCATCCCTTTATTTCCTTAGAAATTCCCAAAAACCTAAATCAATTCATCATCATCAAACTCATCTCATCCCCATCTCCTGTACTCGACTTTCCCCGCTGCCAACCGCTGGCCGGAGCCGCCCGCCGCCGGAGGCAACCACCTCCAGTATCACCATCAACCTCTCCTTCCCATCTCGACATCTCACCCGCCGGCCTAAACGAACGCCTGACCACCGTCAGTTCGACAGCCTGGACGGATCTCCTTCCTCGCCACGCTCGACTGCACCTCACCGGCGACACCACGATCTCCCCAACTGTACCAAGCCACCACGACCCGCCGTCCCTGCTTCCTCTTCTCCGACCCCCTCCTCTCCATCGACCAGTGCAGCCGCCTGAACGTCGACATCAGCAGTCTCAACGACTGGACCGCCGAGCCGAACCTCCCTCTCCCCTTCCTGTCAACTCCTTCCAGCTCCTCCACCACCTCTGCTCCTTCCTTTCCGAATACACCTATTCCCTGTCCTCCTCCTCCTTGGCCGATACCCCGCCGGACATCCCAGCCACCGTCCTCGACGACTTCAACACCACAACGACCCCCACCGGAGTCGACCGGAGCCGCCTGCATTGCCCTCTCTTCCCTGCAAAACACCAACACGATCATCTCCTCTCTTCCTCCCTCGACAACCAGCCTAACTCCCAGTACGACCACCACACCCCGGCCTCCTCTCCTCCCTGAGCTCCTCCTGCTGACCGGACCACCTCCCCCTCGCTGACCGGATTCCAGTAGCAACCCATCATCATCCTCCTCCTCATCAATTTCTCATCATTACCATTATCATCATCGCCATCACCCTCGTTGTCCTCGCCATCGTCCTCATCGTCATCTTCGTCATCGTCGTCGACGTCCTCGCCGACGTTGCGCACGCTCAGGTTCGATCCTTCCCTCGTATACATGTGTGTGTGGGTAGGTGTATGTGTATACGTATATATATATATATATATGTGTGTATATGTGTGTGTGTATAATAGTGTATTAATTAATGTATATGTGTATATTTAATATAATTGGTATATATATAAATACGTATTTTTGTATATGTACTATTGGTATATGTATATATATATATATATGTTTTGTATATACTCAATATATTTTCAATATATAATTTGTATATATGTATAAATATATATTTTGTATATTCTTTTAGTATATCCTTAATATATATAGTATAAACTTAATTTGGTGTAATAGTATTAGAATATTTTAATAATAATGTTGACAATATATATATATTTTCAAATGTATTTTTGGCATATATACATGAGTATACATATATATTGTTCAGCTAGTATATATTAGATATGTGATTAAATGACAAATATATATATATATATATATATATATATATATATATATATATATATATATATATATATATATATATATATATATATATATATATATATATATATATATATATATATATATATATATATATATATATATATATATATATATATATATATATATATTGTAAATGTATTTAAATTGGTGCATGTATAAAGTGTAAGTATTAATGCTAGTTAATAATAGGCATAATATGTTTTATGTATCTATCTACTAGATGACCCTAGTTAACTAGTGTTACCTTAGTATACCCCCTGAGTCTAGCATAAATGTGGTGGTGTAAGGACTAATGATTTTATCGTATTATATCATATGTACATAGGATGTTGGATTTATTCTGCGCGACTTCTGGAGCAGGTTATTGGTGCATTGCAGCTTCCTTGCCAGGCAAGTATATCTTGCCATTGTACTGTTATTTTATTCTATATATTGCATGCATCTTTATTTTCTATCTTTTCATATATTTTAAATGTATATAAAATGCGCGCGACGGTATCGTCGCGGTATATTTTTATTTATGTATTTGTATTGACCTTGTTTATGAGACTATCCCATCATCATGTAGCATCTTTAGGTTCATCGGCCGTGACACAGTTGTTACACGAGTTATGAGTCTCATATAGATCATGGACTGGCGTGCAGGGTTGGCCTCCTGTACGTGTGGTCGTATGTTAGTAATAACTGCTGTTAGAAACTTTGCATGCTAGTAGACTTATCAGTTATTAGAGGTCTAGGGACATAGCTATTGTAGTACGGTAGTCCCATCCTTGTCCTTGTTTGGTTGCAGGATTGGGCTAGGGTATTAAGAATAGGCTATGGACCAAATTGTGTCATGGATGTGACATGCTTAGAGCATGGGGTAGGGAGAACAACAAGTATCACATTTGAGCTCCTTTACACTTTTCCTTCTGTAACCCGGAAGCTTCGCTGGAGATACGGGCGGTGATGACCCCTCTACTACTTGGTGGGCCTCTGCCGTTCAAAAGACGACATGCCTTTGAGGCCCCCGGTTCTCCGAGAGAGTCATGCCAATCCCAGTTCTCAGCCAGATAGCTCACTTGTTAGAAAGTTGTTCTTAACTGCATTCACTTTAGACGGTTAGGCGACCCCTTTGGATATTTATTTCAGTACTTTATTGGCATGTGTTTAAGTATCTTGTTATGTCCCTCTGAGGACCTGGTCCACTGCCAGGTGTACCTGTTCTTGAGTATTTGCAGGAGCACAGATTTGGATGGTTATAGATGCTTCGTGGATGTCTTCTCTTCGAGCCGTGATCGATAGCTGGTATACTTATATTGGGCTTGATTGTGTTGTACTCATATTGTATTTACTTTTCCATTTGAGTTGGTAGTGGATTTGTTTCCATCCAACTATCATCCTTAGATACTTCTTATTGAGATCTAGTTTCATAGACATTGGTTATTTTATTCATATTTGATTTTCGTAGATGAGATCTAGATTATACCCTGTGACTCGTGACATATGTGTATACCACTTATGGATTTGATATTCATATTACAGCGTACGTGTGGATTTGGTTTCCATATACTGGAGTTACCATATCCATGCGGCTGGCATGCTTACATGTCCTAGTCCTACGTATTTTTGGGACTGGGGCGTGACAACCAGCACTAGGAGGATTTCAGAGGGGACCACCCTTGGCCCCACAACAGGCACAGTTTGATCGAGCCCAACAGCAGACCGGAGGGCAGAGGCAAGGACAGGCCTTTATATTAGCAGCTACGGAGGAGAAAATAGAAGGGGAAGCTATTACAGGTACCATTTTAGTTGCATCATTACCTGCGAATGCATTATTTGATTCTGGTGCTACACTATCATTTATATCTAGTAGATTCGTAGCAATGCATAGGGTAGCGACTTCCCCCTTACCTCAGAGTTGGAAGATTCTTACCGGAGGAGGTATCGTGCCAGTTACCAGCACTATCAGAACGTGCTCGGTAGTCGTATGTGGCAGAGAGATGAGAGTGTCACTTTTAGACCGCCAGATTAACCGGAGTTCGAGTACATACGAGGGACCGTCGAAAAAGGAGTAGGACAGATAGCTGGAGCTTACATGGCTATGGAAATGGCACCCCCACCCATAGTTACAGAATTCGAGAATGTATTTCCTGAAGAATTGCCAGGCTTACCGCTAGATAGAGACATGGAGTTCACCATCGAGCTAGTACCTGGAGCAGCACCGGTATCTTCTAATGTATATCGATTGGCGAAGAAGGAACTAGATAAACTGAAGCTATAATTAGAGGAGTTACAGAGCAAGGGATTTATCCGTCCTAGTGCATCACCCTGGGGAGCACCAGTGTTGTTTGTGCCCAAGAAGGATGGAACAGTACGTATGTGCATTAATTGCAGAGCCCTTAATGCTTTGACTATCAAGAACAAGTACCCCCTATCACGGATTGATTATTTGTTCGACCAGTTGATAGGAGTAGTGGTGTTCACAAAGATTAACTTGATATTGGGTTATCACCAAATAAAGGTGCGAAGAGAAGACATCCAAAAGACAGCATTCCGGACTCGTTATGGTCACTACGAGTTCTTAGTGATGCCTTTTGGACTGACAAATGTGTCTGCCGTATTTATGAATTTAATGAACAGAGTCTTCCACCAATACTTAGGCCGGATCGTGGTAGTCTTCATCGACGACATCTTAGTGTATTCGAAGAGCCACGAGGAGCACGAAGAACACTTGAGACTAGTGTTAGAGACACTGAGGAGAGAGAAGCTTTATGCCAAACTGACCAAGTGCGAGTTTCTTCTAGATAATGTCGCTTTTCTTGGACACGTTATCTCAGGAGAAGGTATTTCAGTAGATCCGACGAAGATTTCATCAGTAGAGACTGGCCAACCCCTACCAATGTCTCAGAAGTGAGGAGTTTCCTAGGACTTGCCGGATATTACCGGAGGTTCACGGAGAACTTCGTAAAGATCGCAGAGTCGATGACCCGCTTGACCTGTAAGGAGCAGGAGTTCACCTGAACGGAGGAGTGTCAGAAGGCATTCGATGAGCTGAAGAAGTGTTTGACTACAGGACCTATCTTGACCATACCTTCTGGACCCGGAGGATTCGTGATCTATAGCGATGCATCCGGGAAAGGATTAGGATGTGTCTTGATGCAGCATGGGAAGGTGGTAGCCTATGCCTCTAGGCAATTAAGGACCCATGAGAAGAACTATCCCACTCACGACTTGGAGCTTGCAGCAGTGATCTTTGCTCTGAAGCTTTGGAGACACTACCTATATGGAGAAAGAGTAGAGATATTCACTGACCATAAAAGCCTAAAGTAAGTTTACACTCAGAAGGATCTGAACCAGAGACAGAGACGTTGGCTCGAGGTGATGACATACTTTGAGATTGAACTACAGTACCACCCGGGAAAGGTCAACGTAGTAGCCGACGCGTTGAGCAGAAGACCCATGGCATTTTTCTTAACTACCCAGCAACATCTGTTGAGAGAGCTAGAGCAGATGGGTATAGAGGTTGTTATGCCCGGAGTAGACGGACAGTTGTCGTATTTTCAGTTGCAATCGACGTTAGTGGAAAGGATCAAGACTGCTTTGTCGCCAGATGCCTGATTTCAGAGGCTTCGACAGAGGACAGAGGCCGGAATACAGATAAGATTACGTATACATGAAGACAAAACTTGGAGATGTGGAGATCGTCTCTATGTCCCAAATGAAGAACTTCGTCAGGAGTTGATGACAGAAGCACACAGCTCAACCTACTCCATTCATCTAGGAGGCACGAAGATGTATAGAGACTTGAGACAGTACTACTGGTGGCATGGAATGAAGAGAGAGATAGCACACTTTGTGGCCAAGTGCCTGGTATGTCATCAAGTCAAGGCTGAGCATCAGAGATCTGCAGGATTGCTCCAACCACTCCCTATACCGGAGTGGAAATGGGAGCATATCACTATGGACCTTGTTACGGGCTTTCCAAGGAGTCCTAATGGTCGCAATGCAGTATGGGTAATTGTAGATAGACTCACCAAGTCCGTACACTTTTTACCCTTCAGAGTGGGGCAATATACAGAGGTCTTAGCAGACATGTACATGAGGGAGGTTGTGCGACTGCACAGAGTGTCAGTTAGTATCGTGTCTGACAGGGATACAAGGTTTACATCTTACTTTTGGCGAAGTATGCAAGAGAGTCTCGGTATGTAAAATCCCTCACCCGAAATTAGGGTTACTTGGCTTATATAGTGGAATTAGGGCTAGTTGAACCCAATTAGAATTTAGAACACAGCATTTGATTTAACTGTATATTATTTTATCGCGTAGCGCACCTTACCGTTGCTTCATTAATTGGAGCCCTACACTAACCATTGCCTTCCAACGAATTTCACAACCCTGTCCTAGACTTGACCACCATCTATTCTGACCTCTGTATAAATTATAATCATGTTTTCTGGTGCGACATTTTAGTCGCACAATAAACGTCGTGGACGTTATTTCGTAATTCTAAATAAAATCACATCTTCGTACCCATGTGCGTTCCAATCAAAATTTGAGACAAAATCTTGACCATTTTGTACTACCCGAATTTTTATTAGTATTCTATACTGTATCTTCTATGCCCCGGACACTTGTGTCTGACCTAATTCTATTCCCAGGTACTTCTAACTAATTCCAGAACATCGTGCGCAGTCAATTAATTTAATTAAATCTAATTTTTGCCTTGTGTAATTTTCTCAATTGTTGGGGGGCTATTATGCAAAAATGCACTGAGGTGTCCCCACCGTTGGACAATACGTGAATAAATCCAATTTTTTCTTCACATGAATTTTTTTATAATTTTCGGGATGTGCAGACGCGCACATCGTCCTAATTTAAATTTCAGCCATGTATTTAATTAATACAAAATTGTAGCCTTCCCAAACATCCCCCTGTGAGCCCAAGGCCCAACCCAAGAGGACATGGACCAAAGTCAAGTTTTCTAGGTCAACAAAACCCCAAATCCCACATATAAATGCAACCTTCTTTCTTTTTCTTTATTTTTCTAAAACAAACCTAAACCATCCTAGCCGACACAACTGTTCACCCTTCCCCTTCCTTCAGCCGACCAACCTACGCCGGAGTTCTCGCTGGAGTCGTCAGCGCCGGACCTCCTTTCCTCCGCCGTGCCCGCTGCACTGCACCTCGCCACATCCGAGCCCTCCCCCTCGTCGACTTCCTCTTCCCCGACCAACACCCCGCGGCCGTCCCTGAACGCCGTGAGCCACCGACCGCCTGAGGACGCCCTGCAGTCATCTCCATCCTCCCCGAGTCGACCTCCACCTCAGATCAGCCTCTGCCACGGCCCGCCGTCACCACTCTACCACCCACGACGGACTCGACCTCCTATCCACCCTGCTCTCCTTTCTCCCCCGCCTCTACACTGCTCTTCGACGACCGGAACAGCACCCAGGCCACCCTACAGCAACATCACCGCCATATCCGACCTCCCTCTCCCTTTTCTGTCATCTCCTTTATCCTCCTCCCTGTCGTCCCTACTCCTTGACCCCTCCTTTCCCCATAGCTGGACCCCCCTACTGGCCAAAATCCGGTGATCATCACCATCTCCACCATCCTCCCGTCTCATCAATATCTCATCCTCGTTGTCGTCGTCATAGTCATCACCACCTCTATTACCTTCACCACCATCATTGCCATCGTCATCGTTGTCATTGACCCTAACATCGTCATCACCCTCGTCGTCCTTATCCTCACCATCGTCCACGTCGTCATCCTCGTCATCATCATCCTAGTTGTCATCATCATCCTAGTTGTTATCATCATCGTTCTTGGCATCCTCATCATCATCCATTCTTAAAACATATAAACCCTAATTATCCCGTAAATTATCACGTCTTCACCCTTAACCATTGTCCACGTCATCGTCCCAGTCGCCATTATCACCACCATAGTCATCGTCGTTATCATCGTCATCACCATCGCCATCGTCACCGACATCGTCACCATCCCCATCATAATGATTATCAACATTATCCTCATCCCTATCATCCTCATCACTGTTATCATCACCATTGCCCTAATCACCCTCGTCCTTGTGCTCATCATGGACCCCTCACCCTTGCCAGACAACCGTAGCAGACACCCCGATTCCCGTACCTGTGCATGTTGACCCCGAGGACCATTGGATCATTCTGCACGACTTCTGGAGCAGGTTATTGGTGCTACGCAGCCTTCTCGCCAGGCAAGTATACCTTGCCTTGTTATACTGTTTAAATTCTGCATTATTTTAGCTGCATGTTATTATTATAATTGTGCGCGTCCGAGAGAGACTCGGGTGCAGTCAACGAATGCGTTGACGTTAGGATAGTGTCTGACCTAGTGTCTAGTAGACCCACCTAAAGTAGTGGAATTATTGGTATGACTCCCAGGCCTTGACACATCTCTTACACGTGTTTTGAGTCTCATGTAGGGCACGGTCCTGCGTATGTGGTTGGCCACCTGTACGTGTAGGCGTGCGACGGATAGGGTATAACTGCTAATAGCGATGCATGTTAGAAGACTTAGCAGTTATTGATAGGCGGAGCATAGACTAGCGTGGTATGATGGTCCGATCCTTGTCCTTGTTTAGTTGAAGGATTGGGCTATTGTTCTAGTGATAGGCTATAAGCTAGGGTTACGATGTCGAGGCGTAGTAGCTGACGCGAGTTATGGATACAACATGCTTAGATCATTGGGCGGGGAGGACAATTAGTAGGCGTATGGGGTACACACATTGGAGCCGTAGTTTTGGAGGAGCCTCGGATCCAATGACCTTCCCTTTATACTGACGCCACGTTCTTTGGAGCGATATGGACGATAAACTGTACTGATGCCATTCTCTTCGGAGCATGGACGTTATGCCTACACCTACTCATACGCACCAGCGTTGTCCTCACATTGCATTCACTTAGATGGTTAGGTCACCCTGAAGTTTTTACAGTATTTACTTTATGGCATGCATTTTGTATCTTGTTATGTCCCTCTGAGGACCTGGACCATTTCCAGGTGTATTGTTCATGAGTATTCGCAGGAGCACAGGTTCAGACTTGCTACGCATTCGCGATGAGGTCTTCTCGTCGAGCCCATGATTGGTAGTTGATATTCTTATTTTGTATTTGTCTTGTGTATTTCATATTCTAGTTTGGCAGTGGATTTATTTCCATCCGACTGTCATTTTTGAGATACCTCACATTGATATCTAGCTCATAGATACTAGACATTTATTTATATTGATTCTATGGATGAGATCTAGATTATACCATGTGACTTATGATGGATTTATACCACTTGTGGATATTGTTATTCATATTACAACGTACGTGTGTTATGGTTTCTATATATTGGAGTGCCATATTCATACGGATGGCATGCTCACGTGTCCTAGTCCTACGTATTTTTGGGACTGGGGCGTGACATATTTTTGTGGTGGCCCATGCAGGTCAGAGCATATTGTCTCGGTTACGTTACTGTACCGAGCAAGCCTGCAAATAGGATTAGAGTATAGGATCTCATCCACGTCTAACTATGACTCATCCTCCTTCCAATCCATTCCATTGAATAATTGTATCCTGCTTGATTCATGTGCCCTTTCCTTTGTTCCTTGAGTGTAGCCTTCTCCTAAAAAATAGAAGACCCTATTGTTAGATAATAAGTAGGGTAACCTTCCTAGTAAGAGTAACTAGAACCTTGACCCGTCACTAAGTTAGAATGCTTATTGAACCCTAGCGTCCCTTATCTAAAAAAATGGCTTACCATTTTTTCCTTGACATAATTATGAATGGCCTAAGAATAGTATAGGCATTACTAGAGCTAGTTAGAGATTTGACCCTAATGTTTGACCCTAGTATTGAGGAACCAATAGAAATCCGAGATCGAATGTAGGGACTGAACCCAATGTGCATAATGAGATAGTGTTAGGATATAGATTCTTGTCGTGATATTAGCGGACAGTACCTCAGGAAGCCCAGAGCAACGAGTACTATATTTCCCTTGAGATCCTACCTCAAATATGGAGATTTGCTCGCTGCCTTTCTTTAGGAAACCATGATAGTATCTAAAGTCCCTCTATTATAATTTCATATCTTGTTCCCCTACAACCTTAACGTTTGCTAATTGTGCGACGATTAAAGTATGATTCCTCTTTTCTCCATCTTTTAACCCGTGCCACATAAACTCTTATGACTGTAGGCCAAGTGATCTTATTCTATGTTAGGATATATAGTTTGCTAGGGTTATAGTTGGTAATTTGAACCTTGAATTATGTGCTTGGTAGTTAGAGCTTGATAGTTGAGTTGTTCCTTTAGATTGTGACCCGATTATTCTTAGCCTTAAATCGCGTGATTTGTATCCGTAACTCGATACGAGTTATATTTCCCTTTTCTCTTAAGGACATTAACGCTTCCGTTCTTACTAATGACACATATATTCTATGAGCACTATGACTAAGACTTAAGTTGGTCATTACCTGCATAATACAACAGGAGACCCTAATAAGCACCAAGACCTTTTCCGTATGTACCCCAATAAGAGTCTATACTTATTTACAAGGACAATATCATCTTGTAGAACCTCCTTTAATGCAGTTATAGTATTAGTTAATTATTTTAAGTAGGGTAATATGCCTCACAATATAGTACCACATAGCCCTACTGACCCATTGATGAAGTATAATAGGATGACACAACTTTAAACTTGCGTAAGAAGATAGTGTTTATTCGGCCTGTAGAAATTAAAGGTCTATACCCCTATATTTGATCGACTAGCGACTTAGATAAGGAGTAGTATGACAACTAGAGAGACGGTAGAGTCTTATTTTGTTTTGTTTGTGAACTCGAGTTATTTTGTAATGTCTCTCATCATAATCTAGCGTGCTTATATTTTTTATTTATTTATTTATTTTATTTATAGTAATTATGTGCTAAATAGATAAAATAGATTTTATTTAATTTTTATTTGAGGTACTTTTGCATCTAAGGAATTTTTGGAGCCATTATAAATTTTTCCTAATTTATTTTATGTAGGAGACCCTGTGGACAGTTGCTAGCTTAATGGTGTGCACAAATATAATTTTCTAGAATTTTCTAGATGTATATATGTATATATATAATTATATATATATATATATATATATATATATATATATATATATATATATATATATATATATATATATATATATATATATGTATATATTAGTCAATTAGAATAAGAAAAAGAAAAAGAAAAAAAAAGAAAAAAGAAGAAGATGGGTTTAGATCGATACAAACCCAAACCCGCAAACCCTTGAACCCAAACCCATTCTTACTTAAAATCAAAACCACTAACTAAGAAACTAAAGAAAGAAAGAAAGAAGAATAAGAAACAACAGCAACAACAGTGGTTTTGCTTTTGCAACCACTGAATTCTTTCCCCCCCTCCCACGGTTTTCCCTCCCTTGTCGACTCCCCAATCTCTTTATTTATTACTTCACTCTCTCCCAAATCCTAACCCTACTCCACCACTCCAGACACCTAGCCACGCCGCCCTCGATCGCCGAGCTCCAGCCACCACCGCCGATGCCAGCCAGGGCCGCTGGAGCCGCCGCACGCCGCACGCTCGCAAGCATCGCCGCACAGGAATGGACAGCAACGTACCTGTGTTCCCGCTCCGTTTTATGTGCTTTTGCTCTACCAAACTCGACCCTGTCTTCGCCGGTATGATCCTCACCTATCCTCCTTCCATATTTGTATGTTAGTTCATCTCGAACCATGCGCAAATCTAGGTAAAAATCGACGCCAAGTCGAGGAAAAAACTACGACTTTTAAATCTCAGAAAAATCTGTTGCAACCACCCCTGTTCTCGGATTCGTATCTCCCACCACAGAGATCCAAATCCAATTTTTCTTGTTGGTATGCGAAGACCACCTAACATAGTTTATTTTCTGTTAAATACAATATTTTAATTGTTTCTGTATGTTAAAATAAATTAGGTAGAAAAACCTGAAAACTTACTTTTTTCCAAATTCCAAAAATTGTGAAACGGCGGGACCGCCCCGTCGTGTACTAAGTGTACCAAATGGTGCGTGCAGTATACCCGGACATGTAAAAATTTACGAAAACTGATTTGGACGCGTGTGCGCGTCGAAATCAGCATGCATCCGCAGCAAATCCCCGTGTCGCGACTTTTACAAAAGCCATGCGCATTTTATGCACGCTCGTCAGGATGTGACGAAACTTAAGCCACTGGACTCGCGGTATCGCGCTGGTCCTGTGACCCAATTTTTACGCAATTCTGAGATAGTTGACCAAGTCACTAATTGGCGGGCCCCACAGTTGACTTTTTGGGCAAAATTGTGTTCGGCTCACCGGAATCCACATTTGGACATACCATTGAGTTCGTACTGACGTTTAGAGTTTGTTTGACCTATAATTTGTCCCATTTAGAAACCTTTACCCTTGGCACGCTTTTCGGTGCAAAGTGGGCCACTTGTGGACCCCACTTTGATCCAAAATTACCGTTTTGCCCCTGTGTCCAAATTGGACGAAAGTGAAGTATTTTCTAGCTATTTTGCTTATTCTGGGAACGTTGGTGATGTTTATTTCAGCATCCGGAGACGTTCATTCTGAGGCCATAGTTTCTGACTCTTGGTGTTTGACATCTGGACGTTACATTTTTGCAACTCTCTTGCCAGGCAAGTATACCTTGTCTTGTTGTACTGTTTAAATTCAGTTATTTTTAGTTGCATGTTTATTTATTTTAATATTATATAACTGTGCGCGTCCGAGAGAGACTCGGGTGCAGTCAACGAATGTGTTGACGTTAGGACTTGTGTCTGACCTAGAGTCTAGTAGACCCACCTAAAGTTATGGATTTATTGGTATGACTCCCCAAGCCTTGACACGTATCATTACACGTCACAGATTGAGTTTATGTAGGGACGCATGCCTCATACTCGATTGGCCATCGGTGTGAGCAACACGTGTAACGGTATTTAGTGTTAGTTGTTTATTTCTATAAAGACTTGCATTACAGTACGAGATGTCCATATTGTGTTCACGACTTATATATCTGTATTGGGCAGGGAGGACGACTAGTAGACGTATGGGACACCCACCTCCTTTATGCAGATAATGCGTTCTTCGGAGCGATACGGACGTATATATATTGCAGATACCTCATTCTTCGGAATGATGGACGTTACATATACCACGTTTCCTAGAGTATTGGACGTTACTTGATGATTATGCAGATACCATACTCTAGAGAACGCTAGACGTTATGCCTACGCCTACCCATACGTACCAAGATTGTCCTCAAATTGTATGTCACTTAAATGGTTAGCACAACCCCTTTATTTATTTAGTATTTACTTTATGGCATGCTTCTGTGTATCTTGTTATGTCCCTCTGAGGACCTGGTCCCTTTCCAGGTGTAGATGTTCATGAGTATTCGCGGGAGTGTAGATCCGGACAGGCTACTTATATTCCGAGGAGGTCTTCTCTTCGAGCCTCGTGATGGTTAGATGTTGTATTTATATGGGATTTATCTTGTTCATTTTATATTCTATTTCGGCAGTGGATTTATTTCCATCCGGCTGTCATTCTTTAGATACATTATATTGAGATCTAGTTACATGGTTATTGGTTATTCATTTATATTTGATTTCTGTGGATGAGATTTAGATTATACCCTGTGACTTGTGATAGTTTTACCACTTGTGAATTATTGTTTATTATACAGCGTATGCAGGTATTATGGTTTCCACATATTGGAGTTGCCATATACATGCGGCTGGCATGCTTACGTGTCTTAGTCCTATGTATTTTGGAATTGGGGAGTGACAGAACGCGTCGGAGAGGTTGCTTACAAATTAGCCTTGTCGCAGACTTTGGAAGGAGTCCATGATGTCTTCCATGTATCTCAGATGAGGAGGTACATACCGGATCCGAGTCATGTACTTGACCATTCAGAGATCACAGTTGTCCCGAGTTTATCATACCAAGAGGAGCCTGTTGAGATTCTGGACAGGAGCGAGAAGGTATTGCGAGGTCAGACTATCCCTCTAGTTCGTGTCGCATGGAGGCATCATGCACCAGGGGAGTTGACTTGGGAACGCGAGGAGGATATTAGACAGCGCTATCCCCACCTCTTCGAAGGACTAGGTACGTATTAGCATTTAAATTCAGTCAGTAATTCTTACCATGCGTATGTTTTAATTTCGAGGACGAAACGCTCTAAGGAGGGTAGATTGTAAACCCTCTCGACCAGTTTAGGGCTTAATTTGAATTAAAACGAGAGACTAGGGTTAATTTAGATTTAATTAGGATTAATGTGCGACAATTATATGTCTTAATACACCCTGCTGTTGTTTCGAGGTTGGAGCACCACCCCAGTAGTTATCTTCCACCCAAGGTCACTAACATCTCTTATACATGCCAGACTACTCCCCTGACCATTGTGCAACCTTAGATACTCGTTATTGCGCCTCACCTTAGCTACGCAATGTTCGTTAATTTTTGTCTTGTGCATTAATTATTAATTGAGGCCAATTTTACCTCAAACAGGACCTGACCTAGCCTATGAACACTTTCAGGTGGACCAGCCCCACCCCAATGAACCCTGGCCGGCCCAAACCTCGAGGCCAGCCCCCAAATTTTATCTCCTATATAAATACATATTTCTTATACTTGAAACCCTATAAATCCTAAGCCATCACCATTCAAACCCTGGCCGACCTCCCCCATATCCAAACCGAGTTCCCTCCTTCCTCGGCCGAACACCCACCACCGTGAGCCGCCATCATCTCCGCCTCAGCCACTCGCCGATGACCTCAGCCGCCACCCTCAACGCTGCACCACCACCTTCAACCATCCCTTCCACCATTAACCAAACCTCCATTAACCCGACCCTTAGCGGCTGCTCCGAGCGCCACGCCGCCTCAATCACCGCCCACCACTTCCAGGCCTACCCCAACTTCCCCCCGGCGACCTGACAGCCACCCCGCACCGACCTCAGCCCGCACCGCCCCTGCAGACCATCGCTGCCACTGCTGCGACTATTGCGGTGCTGCTGCTGTCGCTGTTGTCTTGCCCCGGCCGACGCTGTAGCCCACCACTCGCCTCAGGACGACCCGTCAGCAAGGAGACCCTCGTCCAATCAACTAGGTAAACCCTGACTCTTCCCTCCTCGTATCGTATCCATATATGATCGTTGTGTCGTCGTGTTGAGACTTGTAGTATGGGACACAAACTCAGTTAACCCTAATTATATACATGCTGGTATGATGATTAACAAGATTTATAATTTGTTTAATAACTAGCAAACTCCTAAACCATGAGACCTGTCATCAAGGGCTAGTATTTCACCCGAACACCTGAAAATTAACCAAGTATGTTGAACATAGAAACCAAGGACATATATTCGTGCAGATCAGAAATATTTGTCAACCCATAACTCAATAATTTATTATCGCAAGGCGCACGTTGACCAAAGATAGAACACGGGTACACCCTAGCTACATGCACACGTGATGATGTATTCGTTCAACCGTGAACCTGCGACAGTATCTAGGAGCAACGTCATAATTATTTATGTATTGCTTAGTGTCTGATGTCAGCATTGCTATTGTATTGTGTGTTTAGGGTCACTGCACCAGCCAGGAGATACTGCAGGAACCGGCTTCTGGCATTCACAGCTTGAGGACTCAGGCAAGATACCTTGCCATATTTACTATTTAATTTAAATTATGCATATGTTGTATGATTCTTGTTGCTTATTTTATATGACTTTGCGCGTCCGAGATTGACTCGGGTGTAGTCGACGGACACGTCGATGATTAGTGTACTTGACTTAGTCACTAGTAGACTCACCCCATTGGAAGGATACTCTGGTATCTTCCGAAGACTCGACACTCTTATACGTTTCACAGTGACAATTCATATTGGGATGCGGGTCCGCGTACTCGACTAGCTATCGGTACGTGTGACGTACATCACGGTTAGTACGTAACTCAGGATTATTTTATTTATAGAGACTTGGCATATAGATACGTGGTACGCACGTCGACTATTCGACTGGTGTATTTACATTGGGAGGGGAGGACAACTAATAGGCGTATGGGATACATACATTGGAATCCGTAGTATCTAGAGGAGCCACGAATTCGATGACCCCCTTTATGCAGATTTCCCGTTCTTCGGAGCGGTATGGATGTTATATACTATGTAGATTCCCCATTCTTCGGAGCGGTATGGACGTTATATTATTCAGATTCCCCGTTCCTCGGAGCGGTATTGACATTATATACTGTGTAGATTCCCCGTTCTTCGGAGCGGTATGGACGTTATGCTTACACCTACTCATACGTACCAATGTTGTCCTCATATTGCATTCACTTAGATTGTTAGCACACCCTTTTTTGTATTTATTTTATTCAGTATTTATATATGGTATGTTTTTATGTATCTTGTTACGTCCCTATGAGGACCTGGTACCTTTCCAGATTTGGACGAGGCATACTACCCCACCGTATATGGCCCAAGACAGGAGACTAGGTATGCTACAGTAGAGGAGCTAGAGATGCTACCTTCAGAGTTTCCGTGATCAGTTGGTAGGCCTTCTGCCTAGGATTGGGAGCATCATTATCTAGTCAGTCGATGCCCTCGTCATTACTCTTTTATCTATCATTTCAGTACTTTATTTTGTCAAAGTAGTGGGTTTTTCTCCACCAGACATTCTTGGTTATACTATGATATTTTGAGACTGGCGTTTATCTTCCAGCATTTATTATTAGTATATTCTTGCTGTTTATATTTGTGGATGAGAGTAGATTACCTGTTGTTGATTTATATGGGACATGTTAGTACTTAGGACAATGTAGCACTCTTCGTTAGGATCCATTAAATTGGGATATCCTCGGAGATGTGACAGCTGGCTATTGCCACGTGGCCTAGTCCTGTATGTTTTGGGACTGGGGCGTGACAGAATGATAGGCGCATGGGGTAGGCCATATGAGAGATGCAAAGTCCACTCCTTATGACAAGGTGAGTGACAGACAATAAATGCAAGGTCAGAGAAGTGACTGATGTGACTGGTCGTGTCAGAGAAGTGACCGGTGGGACTGGTCAAGAAAGGGAGTCAGAATGAAAAGACAATCATGAAAAGTCGTGCCAGGTGGTATGGAGTCATATGTTCGAAGGAAAAGGGAATGCATAGCTCTGGGCCGCATGGACGACTCAGCCACATGCTCCTCTTGGCTGCATACACATTTGGGCCGCATAAAATCTTTTGAACTTAGAGAACTTTTATTTATTCAAGTTTCATGCATTTGACCAAGGGGCGCATGTGCAGATTCAGTCATGTGTCCAACAAGATGTCTGTATGTGTCACTACCACATTCCTAGATTAGGGCATTATTGTAAATTGCCATATTAATTTATTATGTTAATATAATGTATGATAAGTTTATTATATAAATTGTTGGGTCTTCTTTAATGCATGGGTTAATGGGCTTGACCTAAAAACCCATTAGATTAAACCCTTGTGGCCAAACCCTAACTATTAAATTAGCATTGTAGTTTAACCCTCAATGAATGACTAAACCATTTTTTATTTTAAGTTCTTCATGAAAAATCATGAAGGGCAAATTAGACTCTTGGCATTAGAAGCCCTAACCCTAACCCTAACCCTAACCCTAGTCCTATATAATGAGAGGGATCCCCCCTCAAGCTTCTTCATTCATGAAGAAAAACCCTAAACCTAGCCTCCACTTAGAAAACCATTTCCCTTCCTCAAATTTCAGGATTTATAGCCCTAGAAACCCTCTTTCCTTCTCCATCAAGAGAGATCTAGGAGCTTGGACCAAGGAGGCTTGAAGAAAGAGGAGGTACATTGGGAATCCATCTCCCAATAGGTGACGATCCGAATTAAAACCCCATTTAATTCTATTTTTAATTGTTGTTTGGCCATTAGGAGCCCACTATTTGAATTATGAATGACTCTTTTGGTTTTTCCATGGAGTCCTATGTGATTTTAGGGTTTGGTATTCCAATGAGGTTTTTTCCCCAATTTTCGTGAGCCCTAGTTATGGGAATATGCATTCTTGCATGTTTGCTTCATATACATATAGGTTTAGGTTCATTCTTTCATGGAGTCCTGTGTGTGAAGTAGGGTGATACTGTGCATCAGTTTCGTTCTAGTTCAGTGTCTCAGTAATGTGTATGTGTGTGAGTGATGGAATTCAGTGTAGTATGCATTACACGGGTTGAGTGCCAGGGAACGGGGAGTTTAGTGAGTATTATATGGGTGTCCAGGCACCTGTGTTTTTAGTAAGGTGTAAGTTCCTGATACTGTGTATCTGTGAACAAGTAGATACCTATTGATCCTGCCAGTAGCCATATGCTTGTCTCAAAGATTAGGCCATGCCTGTGTAAGTTTGAACAAGTTCATACTACCTGGTTGATCCTGCCAGTAGTCATATGCTTGTCTCAAGGATTGAGCCATGCATGTGTAAGTATGAACAAGTTCATACTACCTGGTTGATCCTGCCAGTAGTTGATTTGGATATTGGTTAGTCTAGCTATTGCTAAATTAGCTAGTTGTAATATTAGTTAGTAGTATACTGGTTTATATATATATATATATATTTTGCTATACGTATAGATAGTTGGCAACAATAGCATATAGAGTATAATGGGGAAATCCAGTTTAGTCAAGTATCATTATCAGGGGATATTACCTAAGGTATTATATATAGGACTATTCTACCCAGAAACCTATATATATATATATATATATATATATATATAATATATATATATAAGTTATATGTATTGGTAGTATCTAGTGTAACATAGAAATCAAGGTTAGAATTTAATAACTAAGCTTACGAGTTGTGTCTATCTAGTATCTACATGAATCAGTATTTACACATCTATGGGTATTGAGATACCTAGTATCATAAGCATAGTGACACCAAGGTATGGTTAGTGTTTAATAGTGAGGTAGTAGTAGGTGGGTACTAAAAGTGTTGAGTTTGACAAGGTATTAACTAGTTAACGTAGTATGGACTTAGATTTGACCTAGAGGCCTCGTATTTAATTAGTTAAACATGTTTATTCCTTTAATTCATTATTTTGACATTGATATTCCATAATTAGGTCATTGTGATCTCGCCTTGGACATTGATCCTCATACCTTACTCAGGACGACATGCGAGTACCTTCTCTGACAGTTTTTGTTTTTGTTGATTAATTCTATAATCCTAGTTGTATAGTATACTTGATTTTGACACTGGGGATACACGGGTTAGCATTCTAGATACCTGTCATGAGGAGTCGTGATTGGAATCCATCATGCTAGCTGGAGATGGGGAAATATTAGCATATTATGTGATCATACCCCACCTTACATGCATCATAGCTCACCCCACACATCACGTCGGGTGTAGCCTGACCATTTACATGTCTCATAGCCTGTTATATATGATTAGCCTGACTATTGCTCGCATCATAGCTAACCAGATGGTTAGCCTGACCTCACATGTATCATAGCCAATCATATATAACGAGCCTGATCTCGTCCCAAGCCGATCACATAATAAACTGATATTTCAAACACATAGCCAGATATTTATTCTTTATTTTAGTTCACTTGTTCTAGCATTCACTTATATTTTTATTCCTTGCTAGATGTTCTATTGCTTATTACATATTCTCTAGTATTCCATATTTTTAGTATTTCTTTCACTTGTATTTCCTTACATTGTTTTTATAGTTTTGTCAACATAAATGAAATTGTTGTTTAGTGTTTGTGCTTTGCTCCAATCCTGACTGGATAACATTTTTCAAAGGAATTGGAGGACTTCTGTCCTACCCACTATGGCCCGGGAGTAGAGAGAGATTTTGTACCAGAAATTCTAGAGGAATTTTCCATCTTAGAGGAGACACCACCTACAGGCATTTAGACTGTCTTATTTATGTATCATTGTTCTAGAACTGAGATTGGGTTGTATTTATTGGTGAGACTTTATGTGGACAACTAGACTCTAGACTTGTGTTGTATCTATATTTTGTGCTTGACTTATGTCATTACTCTTTATCCTTATATCTCATTATGCCATTTACTTTCCAATAGTCTTGTGATTGAGTATATATTAAATTGTTAATCAATATTTTATCATTGTCCTCCCTATGGAGTTGAGACCATTGACAGGTTGAGTTATGTATGATAGTCTTGAGACCTAGACATCGTTCTACCGTCGATGTTGCGGCGTAGGCTGGACGTACCCACGACTCATACCCAAATTCCGGGTGCGGATCGTGACACATTTTTAGTGGTGGCCCATGCAGGTCTAGATTCGCATTTAGAGCGATATCGTAGTGGTACTCGCTTAGAGTATTACTACGAGCCTGCTTTAGGAAATAGGATTTAGGCCGAGGATATGCTCAATCATAATTAGGAAATTTCTGATCCTTTTAATGCTATTCTAAATGATTACTTCCCTTAGAATTTTTACTATCCTTACTTGATGATATCATGTCTATTACCTTAATTGATTCTTTTCAATCTGTCTTCAGGATGCCGCCGAAGACCAAATCCTTGAGACTTGGAGAAGCAGCTTCAGAGAGGTCTGCCACCTCTCGACCTGTGCATGTAGGAGTATTTGCACTTTTCGGGGGTCCTCCTCCCCCACCTATTCAGAGGGTTGCCACAGCTGTGACGGAGCCTCTTCCACCACCACTGACTCTGTTTTCCAGAGGTGTGCCCGTTTATGGGGCACAGATGTTCGCGCTAATCCAGGGTATGGTTGATGCTCAGAGGACATCAGCGGAGGCTCAGAGGGTACAGGTGGACGCGCACCTGGCCCAGACTAATCTGATGAGGGTGAGCATGGAGAATGCTCATCAGGTGGCTCTCCAGGCTGTGGAGAGAGTTGCACAGCAGCAGCAGCATCCTGGCCAGCACCACCAGAGGTCGGGCACTATCGTGGACTTCAAGAGGATGATGCCTCGGGAGTTCGAAGGTACTGAGGGGATACTCTATGCCGAAGATTGGCTAGAGGACATAGAGAGGAACTTGCGCTTGGCGCAGCTTTCGGAGATTCTTTAGATCGAGGCCGCCGACAGCCAGATGTTTGACATCGCGCTGACGTGGTTTCGCACTGAGCCGAGACTCCTTGTTGGGGGACTTACCTGGGAGGCCTTCAAGGAGCTATTCAAGGAGAAGTTCTTTCCTGATGTTGCCCTGGGAGCCTTGGAGAGTCAGTTCCATAACTTGGTCCAAGGGAGCATGTCAGTTGACGAGTATGCCACGAAGTTTTGCTGCCTGAGTCATTTTGCAGCATCGATGATTCAAGATCCAGGGGACAGGGCCCGGAAGTTCAGAAAGGGGCTGACAAGGGAGATCAAGTCTCGCACGTCGGGAAGTCACACTGCTACCTTCGAGGGCATATTGATGGATGTCCAGATTGCTGAGGATGACTTGGACCTCAGGCCCAAGAGAGGACGAGGAACTTCAGGAGGAGCAAACAGTAGTGCAGTACCGGGCAAGCGTCCACACTTTTAGCACCACCAGAGGTCGTACCAGCAGCAACATCAGCAGCACCAGACACCAGCTCGAGGATACGCCTAGCAGCAGCATCCACAGCGACAGACTCAGCCCGCTATCCAGTGTGCGTACTGCGGGAAGGTAGGACATACTAGAGATATCTGCAGGAAGAGTTTGGGTACATACTTGTCCTGTGGATCATTAGTACATCAGCTGAGGGATTGTCCTTCTATTAAGACTCGTCCAGGTCAGGGTGGAGCAGCCGCCCAGAGGGGACCAGCCAGGGTACCTACCATACCAGAAGGCCAGCAAACGGGACCTCCACTTCCACCGCAGCAGCAGAGGTTTACTCAGCACCAGCAGCAGAGAGGTGCACCCCAGGGACGAGCATACGCCATGACGGTCGAGGAGGCCGAGCCAGCATGAGACGTGATTACAGGTTCAATTCTTCACGATTGCATTCCAGTATTTACATTATTCGACTCTGGCGCTTCCCATAGTTTCGTGTCTGTATCTTATGCTCTTAAACATTATTTAGAGGCGAAAGCATTAGATAGGACTTGTAAGATCACGACTGGCGGAGGTATTATCCTAGTCCGCGATTATTGCAAGGACTGAAGAGTATCATTGGGAGGCCGAGAGTTGAGCGTGTGCTTACTCGTCATGCCACTTCCGGGATATGATATTGTACTCGGAATGGTCTGGTTGAGTAGGCACCATGCTACTATAGATTGTCATAGAGGCAGAGTGATATTTCAACCACCAGGAGAGCCGGAGTTCGAGGTCGCCAGAGGAGCAGCGGAGCAGAGCAGAAGCACTTTGTGCGGAGCCAGGATGGAAGAAGAGGAGTTGCCACATCCTCTGATAGCGGAGTTCCTGGATGTATTTCTAGAGGAGTTGCCAGGCTTGCCACCAGACAGAGATGTTGAATTCTCTATAGATTTGGTGCCAGGAGTGGAGCCTATTTCACAACATGTCTATAGAGTCAACAACAGCGAGCTGGCAGAATTGAAGAAGCAAGTTGAGGAGCTATAGGATAAAGGCTTCATCAAATCCACTTCATCACCATGGTGAGCTCCGGTATTGTTCGTACCCAAGAAGGACGACACGGTACGCATATGCATCGATTATAGAGCTCTGAACAACCTCACTATCAAGAACAAATACCCGCTGCCGAGGATAGATGATCTTTTCGATCAGTTGAGAGGGGCAATGGTGTTTTCAAAGATAGACTTAAGGTCAGGCTATCACCAGGTGAAGGTGAAGAGAGAAGACGTGCCGAAGACAGCCTTTCGGACCAGATATGGCCAGTTTGAGTTCATGGTAATGCCGTTTGGTTTAACCAATGCACCGACAGTATTCATGAACTTGATGAACAAGGTGTTCCACCAGTACCTTGACAAGTTCATGGTGGTGTTCATCGATGATATTCTTGTGTATTCCAAGACCCCAGAGGAGCACGAAGAGCACCTGAGGATGGTCTTAGAGACTCTCAGGAAGGAGGAGCTGTACAGGAAACTTTCAAAGTGCGAATTCTTTTTTGACAAGGTTGAATTTCTTGGGCATGTGGTGACGGGTGACGGAATCTCAGGCCAGTATAGCTAGGGTTTAAGATTTAGACCATGGGTTCACTCATGACTAAACCAACCCAACAATTAAATCGTGAGTCTAATTGAACCAAATAATGGGTCTAGTCTCCATGACATGCAACCTAATTACCATGCAAGTAACAAATAATATAATTAGAAAACTAATATGTTCCAAATACTTAAATCGAAAATGAAGAGTGACAATCGTGATACCAAGTACTAAGGTATTCATTTACCCTTACCTTAGGCTCAATACCCAACTCACTTGATACTAACCCAACTCACCACTAGGATACACCAACCCTCATGATACTAATTAGCTCAACTATATATCTACACAACATGGTATCAATCCCAAACCATATAATACCAACACAACACACATACTAAGACACTCCCCACAAACACAAACCAAACATCAAACACCCCTCATGCACCCTCTAGTATCACACTACACCATGGTACCAAGATACTCTATGCTACTTTATTCCTACACCAACACCACTATGATACCAATCCAAAATCATATGAAACATCAATATATGCATAAAACAATGAATATCCTATCACTTGGGTTTCATATTAATCTATATATATGTTATATCTTTAGTCTATTGGTGATATAACTATGGCCATAACCATATTTTTAGGAATATCCATAAAAACCTATGTTGTATGATCATTTCTCCACTTGTAATTAATACTGCTCTATTAGACATATTCAATAAATATTGTGGTTAAAGTATGTCGTAGTCCTTCGTATCAGTTTTTTAAAACTTCAAACGGATCGCATTTTCATGTCTAGAAGCTCCTAGAATTGCGAAAATACAGAAACACGTTCATTTTTTGGACACCTGATGCTCAAACAATTTTACAAGAAGTACCAGATCGAATTTGGTTTATTAATTTATATATTTGAAAATCTAACTTCGATGTGGTTCTGCTAAATAATGAAAGATTAATTAGAGTCCTGATTTAGGAGTTATGGTATTTCTAAGTTGCTATGACTGCTAATAATGAGGATGAATATTATAACGAATTTGGGCTATTTTGGATAAAAGAACACATGTATACACCTAATTAAAAAATATGAATACAATTACATAAGAATCACCAATTCTAACTATGCATATCATAAAGTATTATGACACGAACCTAACGTATCCTAATTAGAACACAAGGACAGAATCGCCAACCAAAATTAGGCTCAAATACCTCATTTGAATAAATGACAAACACTTGGTGGTCACAAATTCGTAATTCCACCAAATTGCTTATAGAAAACACAATTCCACTACACAAAGCCTAGATCTAATAAATTTGAGGCCTCTACCACCTAAATCTACCATTAGAAAGTTATTTTCACCTCTGAGAGGGTTCCTATTGGCTCAATTTGGATTTCTAACATAGAAATTTGTAGAAAAAGGGATTTATCTATTGAGAGTTGGATCCCAATAAAACTTTCCAAATTGGACACAATGATGGTGAAATGGACATGATCCTCCTAGCTAGACTCCTCTCCAATGGTCCTCCTTGTGCTCCAATGCTCTAGGCCTCCATGAGAATGAGTTGAGTGGAGTGGTTTGGAATGGAAATTTGAGGAAAATTGGAAGTAGGTTGGGGAAGAAGAAGAATTGGGGAAAATAAAATAAAATGGGAGGAGATAGAGAGTGTGTAGGCCATATATAGGTGTGGTTGAGGGGAAATCACAAGTTTTTATTTGACTCCCTAATTAGTTTCTAGAATTATCATGAAGAAAATCTTTTTGTTTAGGAGAAATCTAATTAGTTATAAGAAGGTATCTAACTATTTTAGAAGAGAATATTCTATCCATGACAACTAACACTAATTAATTCTAATTAACTAGTATTATAACTAACACTAACTATAACTATATAATTAGAAATCAATAGAGAAATGACAAAAATATTCCTCTCCTAATTTTAGGTGGTTACAGATAATGAGCCTACAGATTTTAGTGAGGCTGTGAAACATGAAGAGTGGCGACTTGATGTGTGCTAAGTTTGATGCCTTGCAATACAACAAAACCTAGTCGTTAGTGCCTCCTCAACCTTATATGAATATCTTGCCAAAAAAATGGGTATTTAAATCAAATGGCGGGAGGATGGATTCATTGAATGGTACAAGGCCTCGTCAACAAGAATGCTTGAGTTCACTTAGTTTCTGTTGTCAAACACGCCATCATTCGTACAGTAGTTATTACCTTCGCGGTTCATCATCATTGGCGCATTTGTCAACTTGACGTTTCTAACTGAGGAGGTATACATGCAGTAACCAACGGGGTTCAGTGATCCAAACTTTTCCAATTATATATGTGTGCAAACTTTATAAGTCTCTTTATGGTTTAAACCAAGCACCTCGTGCTTGATTTACACGCTTTTTTGATTATCTTGAAAATCTTGATTTTTTGTTCTCACGAATCCAAGAGTGACTATTCTCTATTTACTTATTACCGCAAGGAGGTTCTAGTTATCTTACTCATCTACGTTGATGACATCTTAATCACCGACAACCACTCTTCCTATATCTTTTGGATTATTACTCAACTTGGTCTATTTTTTCAATGAAAGATCTGGGCTGATTGCATTACTTTCTTGGCGTAGAAGCCACTTATGCAAATTATGGTTTGTATTTGACTCAGACGAAGTACATTGCGGACTTGCTTTTCCGTATCAAATTTTAACATGTCAACCCAGTGTCAATTCCTGTAATTACTAGAAAAAAACTTAGTATTCATGATGGGGATCCTCTTCCCGATGCCTCTACATATCGAAGCCGCTTTGGTGCACTTCAATATATGACGATATCTCGTCTAGATATTTCATTTGCACTAAATCAAATATATCAGTACATGAATAAACCCACAAACTCTCATTGGTTTGGTGTAAAATACATTTTGAGGTACCTGAAGAAGACTCATGACCATGGTTTGTTTTACAAGCTGAGTACTCTTCGCCTCCAAGCTTATTCTGATGTCGATTAAATCAATGATCCAGATGACCATCATTCTACAGGTGGGTATTGCATCTACTTAGGAACCTGTCCAATTTCTTATTGTCGTAACAGAAGACTTCATTAACTTCTAGTTGTGTCTTTGTATCCAATTTCGTTACTGATGCTCTTCAAAATCATAATATATGTCAAAGACGTACGTGACTTTTGTTTTAGAATATGCTTACAGCCAATGTTGAATTATATACAATAATTGACTAATATAGATCTTTAGTTCCAAAAAGCTAAGCATAACTAATTGCTGCCACCAAATTGGTATATATACTGATGCATCGGCAGTCTAATTCTGATACCAGCACTAATCATCTCTTGAAACAATGTCGACTACTCTCCTCCTTTCCCTCACTCTCCTCTTCCTCACCTTCTCCCTCTCCTCGGCCGCGACCTGCACTAAAGCAGACGTGACGGCCCTCAACGCCTTCAAGAACTCTTTCCCCGCCGGCACCTTCCCCAGCTCATGGGACGGCTCGGACAACTGCTGCTTCTACGACGGCGTCGGCTGCACCAATGGCCGCGTCACTTCCCTCGTCTTCACTAGCGACCAGGACGACCCTGACCATCTCCCGGTCGTCCTCAGCGGCTCCCTCCCAGCTTCCGTCGGAGACCTCTCTGCGCTCGAGAGCATCAGCATCCGCTCGCAGCCCAACCTCGCCGGGTCCATCCCGAGCAACTGGGCGAACCTGAAGAGCATGAAGTACTTCACCATCTACAACACCAGCGTCTCCGGATCCATCCCTACCTTCATTTCTAAGTACGCCAACCTCCTCGAGCTCGAGATCAACTACTGCAAGCTCACCGGCACCATCCCTGCTTCCCTCGGAGACCTCGTCAACCTCCAGTCCACCGACTTCTCGAACAACATGCTCACCGGGACGATCCCGGGGACTTTGTTCAGTAAGCTCAAGTCCGGGGATCAAGCGGAGCTCGGCCTGTCGCACAACCAATTGACGGGCGCCATCCCGCAGTCGTTCGCTAGTATCAAGTGGCAGAATCTGGACCTGAGCTACAACATGCTCTGTGGACAGATACCGAGTGGAGGGAGCTACGTGCCTGCCGATGGTTCCGGCTTCGCCCACAACAAATGTCTCTGCGGATCCCCGCTGCCGGCGTGCAAATGATCAGAGCACAGTTTGGATATTGGTAAATTGCCGGTTTGATATGATTATTAGGTTAAATAATGCACCAAAATAGTGTATGTTTGGTGGAGTAGGCGTATTCATAAAAGATGTTTTTATGAATACAGTACTGTATGGTATTTGAATGAATAAAAAGGAAAATTGCATATCTACGCTGCCAAGACAAGACACCCCTTTTGAGTACACACTGATACAATTCTGACAAAAAAATTTCGTACAGTGGATTGAAGTTTGCTGAAATACTGTCAACAGAAGAAAGTTTCTAAATTTTATAGAAAAAGAAAAAAAATGTCAATTGGAAGAAAGTTTTAACTGAATAATTATTTAAGGAGAAATCAAAAGATACGTCCATCGATATGAATGGCATATCCTGTCATAGAAACGATCTTCAGATGGACATTTCTTTTACTAGTTTAAAAAAATTAACAAAAAACTTAATCTTTACTATTATAATGCGGCTTACAAACAGCTAAAAAATGAACTGTTCAAACAGTATGTATATAGACCACTAATTAATAAAAAAATTAATCCTTATAATTAACTACTATCATATATGTTCTCACGTTAATTAATATTTTTTTAATTTCTTATAACTATCTACTTATATAAATATATATATCCCTTACATATATTCTTCGTCTAAAAAAACATAAATTCTTATAACAGCTATACCTATATCCAAAATTCCATAAACATATATATAAAAAATCTAAATTCAAATATGTTTAATATTTAAATTATATTAAAATAATTATATAATATTATCTAAATATATATTCAAAGTTATGTAAAAAATAAATTTTAATTAAAATATATTCAAATCATATTTAAAATATTTTTACATAATTTAAATTTTTCTTTAAATTTTTATTAATATTATTATTATTATTATTTTCTTTCGCGCATTTCGTACGTAAACGTCACTAGTGGATAATAAGGAGAATGAGATCCTAGAAAAATTGTAACGGCATATTTTCTCGTTATTTACTAGATTGAGACAAGTTCATTTCTTGATGCACTGTTGCTAGTCTCTTTTCCTATATTGTTTAAGGAAGTTAGTCCTTTTGTAATCAAAAAATTGTGTATAAAGTATTAAAATTTTGTAAATTATGTTCCGAGCATCGAAGTTTTAAATCTTTCAAAAAAAAACATAGAAATGTCCTTTTTAAGGACTTTTTTCAGCAAAAGCCCAAAAATATTCTTAAAAAGGACGTTTTGGAGCAAACCATGTCCCTAGCAGAGAGGAGGCCTGACGGAGAGGAGGAAGAATGAGGATGAAGGGAAAGGGGAAGGGGAAGGGGAAGGGGAAGGGGAAGGGAAAGGGGTGGAGAGGAGGAGGATCGGTAGGAGCAGACGTGCTCGAAGCCGGAAAGAGAAGGGACGGTAGGGGCAGCGGCCGAGACGGGAGGCGAGGTAGGCGACGCGGTTGAGGGTGTCGAGGAGCTCGGTGCGGACGAGAGGGAGGAGGAAGGAAGGGTGTCGAGGTGCTCGGTGCTCGCTATGCAAAATACGTTATCCTTGTGCGGTGCACATCCTAGGCCCGCACGGCGTCACGCCCGGGGGACGACTATCGATTCCACGGAATCGGGATGTGACATGTCACGTCCCAATCTCCAGTAGGCTAATCGGCCGTCCACGTTAGGCGAGAATCATCGCGCTAGCGCTCCAGCTGGACGATCGATTTGACCCATCCAGATGTGATATCACACGAGCGTGAGTTGCGTCCGTGCAAGGTCGTAGTTCATTGGCTGGCGATAAGAGTTCTAAAATACAGAGTCGCACAGATTGTCTGAGTGCAGCAGCACAGACGATTTGGTAACAAGTTCACTAAGTCGACAATGGCGGAAGCATTGAATAACACAAGTTCAGAAGTAAAGCAATCTATTTATTGATATTTGATCAAGTGTTACAAGCGGCATATAGCCGAGATTACAAGTTGCTCGAGCCTCTCTCTCTCTCTCTGAAACAGTAAAAATGTGCCAATTTGCTACAATTATGGAATGATGTACAGGCGATGTTCCAATATTATGTCTTGTATATGTGCTTTAGTTCCGGACGCAGCGCCCCAAGGATCCAGAGTGATCTCTACGCCTTAGCACGCACGAAGGAGGCATCTGTACCGAACGAGATTCTTTCGCACCCTGCAAGCAACTTGGTAGGTTATCAGTACATGAATGCACTGGTGGGGAGGCTACTCGCCCGCTCGACAAATCCAAACACGTTCAATAGGTTTCGTACACCGACTATTCTGTTGTCTTACTAGTTTTGCCTAGGATCAGTTTCATGGCAAGGATGAAGAACCTAACCCGTATGGAAGTGTGCCGTGCGATATAAGAGAAAATACGGCGAAACTTACCAACTTACCATTTGTCCTTCCCTATCCAAGGTAAACAAGTTAACTTATACACGGACATAATAATGAAATCTAAGCAATAACATATGCAAACATAAGTGTGATATCCGAAAGTGCTGCTTGGATATTCAATAGTTCTATTACTCATAAGTGTCTCATATTCATATCAATTTGCCATTCAGGTTACTCTTAATGTGATGCAATGACTCGCATGCGGATAGCCGCTAAGCGAGGATGACTTATCTATATGACATAAGTCGCTGGCATAGCCATAAAGGACGGGTTCACAGTCTCAAGACAAGAATGATATGCAACGCAGGTGGCGAGCCCCGCTACATAACACTTTGTCCCATAACATACGACTGTTCATAAAGTTTCGTCCGGATCAGACCAGTCCCAGTGCCCTGGAAACCGACTGCGGAACCCACATAAACCTTGTGCACAAGTTATCCGCGACATGCATGTCTTGGGTCAATCCAGATTCATAACGATAATTCTTATTTCTTTACTGAACGAGTATTGCTCCAAGAGCTGTGATTCATTTCTTTACTTAACAAGATTCTCGTTTAGTATTCTACTTGACTTGATACAATCTAAGGCAATACGAGCATGAGACAATCACATAGCATGATCTGCCTTTTCATAGTCTCCCTGAGCCGTTAGATTTAGTACAAGACGAGTATCACTTTTCTGAGGTGATGCGATGTTATCTTGCTTGACTGTCCTTGATGTAGTCCCCTAGTTCGGGAAATGCCTTGGCGACCTAATGGTCCCGGATACTTTCAATGTTCATACTTACACGAAATGACTATTCGACAGTCTTCCGGGGGTTTGGATAAAAACAAGGCAAGATAGCATTCACTTGATATTGGCATGCAACATATGACAAGCATTGAATCGAGGCAACATTCTAAGTTAACATATAAGCAGGCAGGCATGCATTCATAAGAACTTAAGCATTCACTTTGGCTCAGGCCCAAAGGTAAGCAGAGGAGTAAAACCGTAAGAGAACTTACTGAGCGATATAATCTAGGGTCGTACAGAGTGGCAAGTGAAGCAGTGCACTAAGAAGAGCATATATCGTTCTTACTCGAGGCATAGTGGGATCTTGTTGCACAAGGCAAAGGTAGCATGCGAGGGTCTGAATATAAGAAATGTTTCATTTTCATGTTCTAGCATAAGCAATACAAGTTAGGATTATTCCCTTAACTAGGTTCGTTGGATTCTTATTAGCATGCATGGGTGATTCACCTAGCGACTAGCATGTATCGTTCCATATTTTAAGTGTGTTGTACTACTAGAAAAAGCGGGATTAGCGACGTATTTTAGCGACGTCAAAATAAACGTCGCTAATAATTATAAATTAGCGACTTCTTATAAAAACGTCGTTAGACGTCGCTAAATGGCGACATTTAGCGACGTTTAGCGACTTTTATTAAGATTTTAAAAGATAAGTCGCTATAAGTTCAATTAAGGTCGCTAAACGTCGCTAATATGTCTAATTTAGCGACGTTTAGCGACGTATATAGCGACCTTTATATTAAAAATATTTAGCAACGTGTTTAGCGACGTCCTTGACGTCGCTAAAATATAATTTAGCGACGTTTTTTTTGGACGTCGCTAAACGTCGCTAAAATTTGGTTAATTAGGGCTCGGTTTCATTTTTCGCCATCTGTTGAAATTTCGATTCGAAAAAAAATTCCCCCCCCCCCCCCCCCCCGCTCCGTCGACCGGCTCTCCACCGCGACTACTCCGGTAAACCCCACTCTCTCTCTCTCTCTCTCTCTCTCTCTCTCTCTCTCTTTCTCTCTCTCTCACAGGACACATGTGACATTGACACAAACATGACACACACACAAACACTGACACAGACACAGACACGGCACACACACACACTGACACAGACACTGTTCAGGACGTAGGGTTAGGGTTAGGGTTAGGTTTTTTGACATGGGGTTAGGGTTAGGGTTAGGGTTAGGGTTAGGGTTAGGGCCGACTGAGCAGTAGCTCCCTGGAACCTACTGCAAGTTGCAGATGTTAGGATTAGTGATGTGTTCAGGTAAGGGATGTATGCAACTGTGTACAGTGCACTAGAAGAAGTAGGCAGTGATTAGCTTTAGGTAGTATTATGCAAGTGTGTGAGTTGGAGAAGTGTGTCAGTGAGGGATAGTGTCAAGTTAAGTGGGTAGTATAGATATTAGAATATAAGCTAATATAAAGTTATGATACAAGATATTGGTTGAGGTATGGGTATTTGTTAATCAAGTATCTCAAGAAACTTAATTAGTTTATGAGCTTAGGATACTAAGGGTGTAACCAAGTAGGTATCTCCAGTACTTGGGTGTGTGTTAAGCTAGTAGTAAAGTGGTATTAAGATATTATTTGGGTAATGTTACATATATATATATATATATATATACTGCATTTCCCATAACGGACACTGACACAGACAAAGACACGGCACACACACACACACACTGACAATTTTGCTAGTACGGTTAAGTTAGGAAGTTAGGTGATAAACTATTGTATGTAATGATTTATATGATACACACTGTCAATTTTGCAGAAGTTTCTAGAAATGGATATGAATTACTATCTGCGTCATCGTTCGTGGATGTACAACCGTCATCTTGATGACATGTGCGGTGTGCGGGATGAATTCATTGAGGGTGTACAGCAGTTCCTGTAGTTCGCCAAGGCGTTCCCTCAGTACATGGACGGTACCAAAATTAAGTGTCCGTGTGTGAGATGTCGCAACAGGAAATATCATCCAGAAGTGGAAGTTACATATCATTTATACTCGAAGGGCTTTACGCCGAATTACTATCAGTGGACCGCGCACGGAGAACTTGTATCTCTAGCATCGGAGTCGGAGCCCTATGTGGAGCCGTATATGGATGTCCAAGACCACGATGCTTACGACGACGGGTTGGTGAACATGGTTTATGATGCGGCGGGACCTAGTTTCAATCCTGACAATTATGATGCGGCGGGACCTAGTTTTAATCCGGACAATTATGATGCAGCTGAGGAGGCACCGAATGCCGATGCTGCAAAGTTTATGGAGTTGCTTGAGAATGCAAGGACTCCACTATATCCTGGTTGTGAGGATCATTCACCGTTGGAGGTGGTTACAAGATTATTGAGCATCAAGTCCGATTTTAACGTGTCGCAAGAATGCTATAATCGACTGCTCGATTTGATTATAGAGATCTTGCCCGAGGGTGCAAAGTTGCCTAAAGACTTCTATCGATCTAAGAGGATGGTGAGATCGCTTTGGATGGGATACGAGAAAATCGATGCATGTCGCAACGGGTGAATGTTGTACTACAAAGACGACAAGGATGAAGATGCGTGCAGATTCTGTGGTGCTGATCGCTACAAGGCCACTGTTAGAGGAAAGTCTGTCGGTGCAAGGAAGCCTACCGATTCGATGCACTACTTGCCTTTGACGCCGCGGTTGCAGCGGTTGTTTATGGTTAAGGAGACTGCAAAAAACATGAGTTGGCACAGGCGAAAATAGATCGAAGGAGTATTGGATCATCCATCCGATGGAGAAGCTTGGAAGCACTTTGATCGAGAGTATCCACATTTTGCCGAGGAAGCGCGTAATGTCAGATTGGGGCTCTGCTCTGACGGTTTTACCCCATTCGGACTTTCGGGCTCCCAGTATTCGTGTTGGCCTGTGATCGTCACTCCGTATAATCTACCGCCTTGGATGTGCATGAAGACTCCGTATATGTTCCTAACCGTTATTATCCCGGGTCCGAACAATCCGAAGAGGAACATCGATGTGTATTTACAGCCTTTGATAGATGAGTTGAATCAGCTGTGGGAAGTAGGTGCCAACACGTACGATGTTTCTAGGAAGCAGAATTTTCAGATGAGGGCAGCACTTATGTGGACCATCAACGACTTTCCGGCCTATGGAATGTTATCGGGATGGAACACCCATGGTCGTCTCTCATGTCCGTATTGCATGGACCGTTCTCAGGCTTTCCGTTTGAAACACGGAGGCAAACCGTGCTTCTTCGATTGTCATCGACAATTTTTGTCGAAGGATCATCCGTACCGGAGGAATCGGAATGCTTTTCGTGCGGGGGTTGTGGAGAAGGCCAATCCACCGCCAAGGTGGCCCGGATGCACGATATGGGAAGAGGTAAAAGATTTACCAAGTGCTATCGAAGAGCCTGCTAAGGGATACAAGTGTGACGGATTTGGTCGCACCCATAACTGGACGAAGAGAAGTATATTCTGGGATCTGCCATATTGGAGCACCAATCTGATCAGACATAACCTTGATGTCATGCATATCGAGAAGAATGTGTTTGATAACATAATTAATACTGTAATGGATGTAAAGGGGAAGACGAAAGATAATCCGAAGGCCAGGTTGGACTTAGAAGACATATGTAGACGTCCTGCATTGCATTTGATAGAGGAGGGGAATGGAAAGTTAAAGCAACCAAAGTCAGTTTTCTCACTGGATAAAGAGGATAAAGGTAGACTTTGTAGGTGGATTCAGGGTCTAAAGTTTCCAGACGGGTACGTGTCGAACTTGAGAAGATGCGTCGACCTCAAGGAGAACAAACTAGTAGGTATGAAGAGCCACGATTGTCACGTATTCATGGAGAGGTTAATTTCGATTGCATTTCGAGAATTCTTACCGTAGATCATTTGGGACCTATTGACAGAGCTGAGCATATTCTTCAGAGATCTTTGTTGTACTAAGTTGCTCGTCGATCGTCTAGAAAAGCAAGAGAGGGACATTGTGGTAACACTATGTAAGCTCGAGAAGGTGTTTCCTCCAGGATTCTTCGACTCTATGGAGCATTTGCCAATTCATCTTTCCTATGAGGCACGTGTTGGTGGTCCTGTCGGTTATCGGTGGATGTACCTCTTCGAGCGTCATCTAAATCACCTAAAGAGAAAGGTAAAAAATAAGGCACGGGTTGAAGGATCTATTTGTGAAGCTTATGTTCTCGAGGAGATTACAAACTTTTGCTCGACGTATTTCAAACCGCATGTTGCTACTAATAGGACGAAAGCTCCCAGAAACGACGACGCATATCAGGAATCTAATGATGCAATACTCAAAGTATTCAATGCATCCGGAAAGCCTTCGGGAAAAATGAAGAAGAGATATTTGAATGACGATGAGCTAAGGGCTGCTCAATTGTATATATTACTCAATTGCGACGAGGATAAAGTGGAGAAGCTAGAGGGGTAAGTAATTAATACGTCCACGTTTACATCATCTCAATGTAATAGTATAAGATACTATTATGCTACTACCTGTGGGTGACCGCAGCTGGTGGTCTCCAGAGGGGTACGTACTACGGTACGGGCTCCTATGGCGCCCTGGTTGCGACGCAGTCATCTAGGGCCTCCCAGACAACTGCGCATTCCATACACCCCTCGCAGTCGCAGCCCTCGTAGTCGTCGGCCCAAGTCCAGGAGGCCGTCCAGGAGGCCGTTAACCGTCAGATTGCGTCTCTCCGTGACGACTTGCTGCAAAGTATGGAGGAGCAGCCCCGGTCCCAGCCGCAGGCGGACGATCCGTTGCTCATCGCACGATTGGATATGCTCGACCGCAGCATGACGGAGCTACGGGACCTGACAAATGATATTAGAGCCTCCAATGATCGCAACATCATGGAGCTGCAGGCGTCACAGCTATCGATGGGCGATAAGCTGACGAGGATGCAGGATTCAATGGGTGATAGCAGTACGAGGCTGTTATCTACCCTGGATTCTTACAACCAGCGACTCGCAGACTTGGAGCGGGCACGGCCTCCACCGACGTCACTGCCTTATCCATCGACATCGGTGTCGATTCCACGGGACGAGTATGAGGAGTTCTTATCCTTCAAGCGCGCCGGTGGTCGACAGCCTCCTGCAGATCCGAAGTAGTATAGTTATTTTTATTATTATTTATGATGCGATTGTATATTATGAATTATTGATACTTCAACAATAGGCATGATGTATGATGCTTCTTGTGGTATTTAATTTTTTAGTTAATTTAATTGGATTGATACTTCAACAATGCTTCTTGTGGTCTTTAATTTAATTGGATTATATAGTGGAGATGGAGGAGGAGTCGAAGAAGGGTGGTTCTTGTGGTGTCAAGAAGATGAGATGGAGGAGGAGGAGGACTAGAACTGCAGGGAATCACAATCTGGATAATATATTTTTTTAATTTTTTTTTAAAATTAGTGACGGTTTTAGCGACGTTTAGCGACGTTAACTTAAGTCGCTAAATGCGTCACTAATTAGCGATGCTGTAACACGTCGCTAAATACGTCGCTAAATACGTCGCTAATGACGTCGCTATACGTCGCCAAATGCTGACATGGCAGTATTGCCAGGTCATTAAAGACGTCGGTGTAACGTCGCTATATAAGTCGCTAATTAGTGACGTTTAGCGACTTTACAGAACGTCGCTAATTAGTGACGCGACGTCGCTAAACGTCGCAAAAATTTGCGACACATTAAAGTCGCTAAAAAACGTCGGTATAGCGACGTTTAGCGACGATTTTTTTTTTGGCGACTTGATTTTTTTTGACAACTTTATAACGTCGCTAATTACGTCGCTAAACTAATTTAGCGACGTTTTTTGGTTATTTAGCGACGTTTTTAGACGTCGCTAATTTGACTTATTCTGGTAGTGTTGGCTAAGCAAAGACAAGTTCACCGTAGCCACCCACCTTAGTGATGATTCGCCTCGGTCTGATAAGCCGGACTCCTGAAGGGACAAGTCTGAAAATCCTTTGTCTCAAACGAGTATTCTCGCTGAAGCGAAGCGGGTTGGGACGTTCCATTTTTGCCGTTTGAATCGACAGTCAGCTTGAGCGGAACTGGGTATTAAACTCAACACGTATAAATAGGTTGAGAAACTCTATTTTAGGTCATAAGAATCTCTAAGATAGCCCAGCACTAATCTTGGCCATCCGTACGAAACCATTAGTCCTAATTAAAAACCCAAAACTCGTCAGCCATCAACCGAACCGAAATCGAACAAAGTTCGGTTTGGACCCTGCCAAATGTTCTGGAGCAAAATATCCGAGTTAGAACCGAACTGGGTCAGGAACTGACTTCTAACCGAGTTATGTCCCTGCCATCTAGACTGGACCCAACACCGATCATTACACACCTTGACATATAATCCTATTTATTATTTCGAAGCCATTTTCAATTTAAAAAAAAACATTAATACTAAATATATGGAGCAAGGCCTTTTATGCTATATCCAAGAAAACACAACCATATCTTATTTTTATTTTTTTTCCTGCTATTAGTAAATTTAGTTCATCGATCAATGTTTTCTGTTAGAATTCACTAGAAATGTTTCCTGTTGCCCTTATTTAACAATCAAGTAGGATGATCAACTGATCCTACTCCTACTGAAAAAGAAAAAAAAATTAAATTCTGAAACATTTGAGAATATATATATATATATATATATATATATATATATATATATATATGGGTTATTTAAGCTAATTATTTTTAAATTTTGGACTCATTACACGGAATATTCCTACTTTTAAACTAATTATACCGACCACCCCTCCCTTTAGAAAAATAAAATAAAAAATATGGGTAGTTAATGTTATAACTTTTTATTTTTATCTAAAAGTATGAATATTCTGTATAATAAACATAAAACATAGGGGTGGTTAGTGTAATTAGTTTAAAAATAAGAATATTCCGTGTAATAAGTCAAAAAATTAGAGATAGTTAGTATAAATAGCCACATATATATATATATATATATATATATATATATATATATGATTTTATATTTGGACTTTACATTTGAGGTTGATCCAGACAAAATATTACAAAATGTCATTTTTTGGGACAAATATATACATCATCTACAAGTGTCATGAAAATAAAATATATTATTATTATTAGATGATAAGAAGGATAAATAATTTTGAAATAAATTTATAAAGAAGTTCAGAGACTGGAAAATTTTATTTAAAAAAATGCCCAAGTCACCAAAACTTCCAGCAATATGCAATCGAGATATAAAACTAATTCTCCTGCAAGAATGGGATTTAAGAAAAGAAAAAAAATGTAACGGTAGATTTTCTTGTTTTTTATTACTCTTTTATTATTTTGTTAAAATATATTCTTAGGACACATGTTAATACATTAAAAAATATAAATTATATATTAATAATACCACCAGTACAACTATTAATGTATTTTTTATTTAAAATGTATATTAATAAATGTAAAAACTGTATGGATAAATATTATGATTAGAATAATAATATAAAATATATATTTTTAATGTGTTAACATGTAACTTTAAGACACATGTTAACAAATTTTTTTTTTAATCCAAGATGAGACAAGTTCCTTTCTTGATGCACTGATACTCTCTTTTGCTACACTCTTTAAGGAACTTAGTCCTTTCTTAATTATATCCATCCGTCCAATGTGGACTTCTAAGTTTCATTTACGGCGGCACCTTTAAGTAGTATATATGTGTTCCCACTAGTCACCACATCCATTTAATTTTTTATTATATGACCAAGGATGTGACTGTCATCCGATAGAACATAAACGGCTTTATGAGCGACGGGTCGTGTGTTTTAAGTAGTAAATATTTTAAAAATAATATCTAGAAATGATTAAATTTGGATCACTTAGATTATATTAATTAGTTCATATCTACATCAGAATATTTAAAAAATAGTGTCATGAAGAGATTAAAGTAAGAAAAAGGTAAACACATCATACTTTGTCTTGAAAATTGAAAAAAAAAATGCTTATGTATTAAAAAATTTATCTACTTTATTGCCTTTTGTAAATATAGATTTACTATATCGAAAATATGTTATCTTGTACCTCATGTCACGTAGGAATCACAATACATCACAATGACGATAGGTTTGGAGACAGATCTAGTCCGGAGCTCATGGAATCCGATACGAACTTCCAAATTGAAATCTCCATACATAATGTAAATTAGAATAATAAAAATAATAAATAATAAATAAAATAATATTGCTACCACATGAATTGAACCAAATAAATTTTAGTATAAAATCCTAACATAACAGCCACTTAAGTTCAATCCGATATCCTTTTGATCTTTTGGCCTTGAGCTGAGACCGCCCCTGGTTGGAGTCTTGGAGATGCTCTAATATATGTCAAAGACGTACAGGACTGATTGATTAATTAATTACTTTTGTTTTAGAATATGCTTTACAGCCAATGTTGAATATATTCAATAATTGACTAAATAGAGATCTGTAGTTCCAACAAGCTAAACATAATTATTTGCAGGCACCGAATTGGTATATATACTGATGCATCGGAAGTCTAATTCCAGCACTAATCAACTCTTCAAACAATGTCGACTACTCTCCTCCTTTCCCTCACTTTCCTCTTCCTCGCCATTCCCCTCTCCTCCGCCGCCTGCACCAAAGCGGACGTCACCGCCCTCGTCGCCTTCAAGAACTCCTTCCCTCCCAACACCTTCCCCAACTCATGGGACGACGCCTCGTCGAACTGCTGCTTCTGGGACGGCGTCGGCTGCACGCACGGCCGCGTCACCTCCCTCTCCTTCACCAGCGACGAGTACACCAACGACGTCCTCCCCGTCTTCCTCAAGGGCACCCTTCCTTCGTCCGTCGGCGACCTATCCGCTCTGACAAGCATCAGCATCAGCTCACAAGATAAACTCGCCGGCCCCATCCCTGACAGCTGGTCCAAATTGAAGAAACTCCAGTACTTCACCATCTACAACACCAGCGTCTCCGGACCCATCCCTCCCTTCATTTCTCAGTACACCAACCTCCTCGAGCTCGAGATCAACTACTGCAAGCTCACCGGCACCATCCCTGCTTCCCTCGGAGACCTCGTCAACCTCCAGTCCACCGACTTCTCGAACAACATGCTCACCGGGACGATCCCGGGGACTTTGTTCAGTAAGCTCAAGTCGGGGGATCAAGCGGAACTCGGCCTGTCGCACAACCAATTGACGGGCGCCATCCCGCAGTCGTTCGCTAGTATCAAGTGGAAGAATCTGGACCTGAGCTACAACATGCTCTGTGGACCGATACCGAGTGGAGGAAGCTACGTGCCAGCCGATGGTTCCGGCTTCGCCCACAACAAATGTCTCTGCGGATCCCCGCTACCGGCGTGCAAATGACCAGAGCACAGTTTGGATATTGGTAAATTACCGGTTTGATATGATTATTAGGTTAAATAATGCACCAAAATAGTGTATGTTTGGTGGAGTAGGCGTATTCATAAAAGATGTTTTTATGAATACAGTACTGTATGGTATTTGAATGAATAAAAAGGAAAATTTCATATCTACGCTGCCAAGACAAGACACCCCTTTTGAGTAGACACTGATACAATTCTGACAAAAATATCTAAATACAAAAAATTTCGTACAGTGTATTGAAGATTGCTGAAATACTGTCAACAGAAGAAAGTTTCTAAATTTTATAGAAAAAGAACAAAAATGCAAATTGGATGGAAGTTTTAACTGAATAATGATTTAAGGAAAAATCAAAAGGTACGTCCATCGATATGAATGGTATATCCTGTCATAAAAATGATCTTCAGACGGACATTTTTTTTAATAGTTTAAAAAAATAGGAACAAGAAATTGAGTTTCCGGAATCGAAACCCCGAATCCATGTCCTCAATTTGTTGAAGTAAATATTTGGGTTCTGTAGGGCTTTTTGAAATTTTTTTTTATAACTTTGGAAGGGTCTTTATGAAAAAGGGTCATGTGCATTGCAAGAAATCAGAAGTGCACATTTACTTACCTTGGAAGGATTTTTTTAGAAAAAAAAAATACATCAAAGAAAACGTCTTTGCGTAGAACGTTAGGAAGTTTGTTTTATTTTTTATTTTTTTTGGGTTTTCAAGTAAAATGTCTTTCTGTTTGGCATTTTTGTGAAAATTTCTAAAATTGGAAGAACGTTTTCTTGATAGAAAACACATTTTAGATGGACGTTTTGATTAAAAAAATAACAAAAAACTTAATCTTTACTATTATAATACGACTTAGAAACAACTAAGAAATAAACCGTATGTATATAGTCCCCTAATTAATAAAAAAAAATTAATCCTTATAATTAACTACTATCATATGTGTTCTCACGTTAATTAATAATTTTTAAAATTCTTATAACTAACTACTTATATATATTCCTTACATATATTCCTCGTCTAAAAAAACTTAAAATTCTTATAACAGCTATACATATATCCAAAATTCCATAAACATATATATGACAAAACTAAATTCAAATATATTTAATATTTAAATTATATTTAAAGTAATTATATGGTATTATCTAAATATATATCCAAAATTATGTAAAGAATAAATTTTAACTAAAATATATTCAAATTATATTTAAAATATTTTAATATAATTTAAATTTTTATTTAATTTTTTAATAATTTTTTCTTTTTCTTTTTCTTTTTAGCATTTCGTACATGAACATCACTAGTGGATAATAAGGAGAACGAGATCTTAGAAAATTTGTAACGACATATTTTCTCATTATCTACTAGATTGAGGCAAGTTCCTTTCTTGATGCACTGTTGCTAGTCCCTTTTGCTATATTGTTTAAGGAAGTTAGTCCTTTTGTAATCAAAAAAATGCATATAAAGTATTAAAATGTTGTAAAATTACGTCCCGAGTATAGAAGTTTCAATTTTTTTTTTAAAAAGCATAGAAATTGCGTATAGCAAAAGCCTAAAAATGTCCTTAAAAAAATATTTTGGAGCAAACTATATCCCTGGCAGAGAGGAGGAAGAAGGATGTCCCTGGCGGAGAGGAGGAAGAATGAGGATGAAGGGGAAGGAGAAGGGGAAGAGGGGGAGAGGAGGAGGATCGGTAGGAGTAGACGTGCTCGAAGCCGGAGAAAGAAGGGACGGTCGGGGCAGTGGCGACGGCGGAGCCGGGAGGCGAGGTAGGCGACGCGGTTGAGGGTGTTGAGGTGTTCGGTGCGGACGAGGGGGAGGAGGAAGGAAGGGTCAGAGGAGGAGGAGACCAAGGGGAGCGGGAAGAGGGAGAAGGAGAGGTCGGGGTCGGAGAGGGAGCAGTGGAGGTGGGTGGCTCAGGACATGACGTTGGCGACCTAGACTACGATGGAGTCGAGAGCTTTCGCGAGGAGCCTGGTGCCGGACATGTCCTTCTTCCGAGTATTTTGCTCCCAAACGTCATATTTAATAACGTTTTTGGACTTTTGTTTTAAAATGTTCTTAAAAAAGGTATTACTATATGCAATTTTCTGTTCTGTAATTGCCCATCCGTCGTATGTGGACTTCTTTAAGTTTCATTGACGCCGACAACTTCTGGTTGTATGATTTGGCGATTGAGGATGTGACTGCCATCCGGTAAAACATAATCGTTCTTATGAGCGACGGGTCGTGTTTGCCTTTGTGAGGATAATTGTGGTTGAGAGTTAGTTCATGGCATTCACCATATCGTGGGTAGCAAATCTATCGGTATTGACCGCAATGAGAACGACTATGATGAATCAGAAGGGGCCACAATAAAGAATTGGTAAAGGGTCATGATTTCATAATGAGAGAATGAGACATAAACCAACACGTTTTTAAATATATGCCTGATACCATCTCCATTTTTTTTTTCATCACGATAAATTATTGATGATAAATAGTACGAATTTTTTCGTTTAAAGTAATAAAATATAATATAATTATAAAAAAAGGAAAAAGTGGAGGGTATTTGCAGATAGGGGGACCACTCGCCAAGTGACTTGGCGGGACGAGGCAGCTCGCCAACTGAGTTGGCGGGCCATGCTGAGTTGGCTTTCCAACCGTTGCAGCTCGCCAACTGAGTTGGCGGGCCATGCACCGTTGGCTTTCCAACCGTTGCTCAACGGCTACATTCCCTCCCTATAAACACCCCCCAAACACTCCTCACAACACATTCTCCTCCTCCTATTTTCACAGCTTCCTTCTCCTTAATCACAGCAATCCTCTTTCTCCTCCTGATATTTACTGGCGATGGCTACCCACAATGACGGTCGTATTCCTGGCGGACCGACTACCGCGCTTATTATTAAGCAACGTGAAGACCACATTTCTAGTCAGATATTTACTGGCGAGGTAATTTTTGAAATTACAAGTTGCCAACTTTATTAATGCATATATTTTTTATAATGCCTATGTTTACTTTATTAATGCATATAAATTTACACACAAAATATAATGCATATATTTTTTATAGTTATACGACCATGATCATGCTTTACGAACCCGGATCCATGTACATTGGCGGGCCCAAATGAATTATCGTACGTGGGAGCTAAATTCGGTCCAAAAGGCTTTGGTGGAATCCTTAGGATTCCACTATATAGATCGTGTTAGATATTTAATCCACGATCTTCATTTAGTTGTAAGCCTTGCGGAGCGTTGGTGGCCAGAACGCAACACTTTTCAACTCCCATTCGGCGAGATGACGATCACCCTTTTTGATGTGGCGAATATACTAGGGTTACCTATTAAAGGTAACGCTATATATTTTGATCCGCACTTAAAGGGATCTGATCTGATCCGGAGGTATCTCGGTGTTAGCCCTCCTTCAGGTCTAAAAGACGGCAATTATGTAAAATTTACATGGCTCCGTGGCAACTTTATAGACCTACATCAAACTATGGATGGGGTGGTTGATGTAGATAAAATTCGGGTATATATTTTTATTAGTAAATTTGTTTATTACTTAATTTAGTGGTGCAATTCTATATAACACTTAATAAATCCAGGTCATTCGTTGCACTAGAGCGTATCTGCTCTGTTTATGTGGTGTAATTTTATTTTTCGATGCATCGGGAAATATGGTAAATGTGCAGCTTTTACCATTCTTGGATGATCTGACAAAACCTACTGAGCATGCGTGGAGAGCTGCTACTCTTGCCTTTTTGTACGCCAATCTGACAGAATTTGTCAGATCCAATCGCAAGAGTATTTGTGAATGTATTTCACTGATACATGTATGAATGAAAGACCTTAAAAAGTTAGAGTAATTTTATACGCAAATTTTGTTTGTACTAATGTCATATTTTTGTTTTATAGTTCTGGTCCTACGAGCACTTTTATATTGGTAGGCCTGTTACCAGCATTCTCAGTGATGTTGGAGTATTTTCAGTTGCTATGCGCTGGCCTACAGACGTAGTGGATTATCAACACTACCAATACAGGACTGTATCACTATATCGTAGCCAATTTGATACACTGCAGTATAATGAGATAATTTTTAAATATACAATAAATATCTTTAAATTATTTAAGTTTTGATCGTAGATAAACATCACATCTAATTGATACAATATCTTTAAATAGGTAACCTGGTTACCGTACTCATGTGAACCTGATGCTCCAGAAATCAAGATGACATCCTATGCATTTAGTTTACACAGATGTCATATTATATATGATCGGTTCACCATGTACCATCCGGCAGACCGTGTTCTTCGGCAATTCGGAATGGCCCCAATAATTCTCGATGATCCACCGACAGTGGGTTTTGAGACATCAAATGCATTACAACGAATCATTGGTCTCGTTGCTGACTGGAATAATCGGTTCGAGAATTATAGTGTGAGGGACATGTCTCCCAGACTAAATTCTGCTGAGGAATGTAAGTTATAAGTTACTCATTATTTGTATTAATTTAGTGTAAATAGTTTGCTCAAATTTTGTTTACATTTTGCAGACATGGGTAGCCTGGACTATAGGCAATGGTGGGGATGCCCTCTTATGAGCAACCGAGTATACCACTACGAGGAGCAAAGGTTCAAGAGTAGATCCGTAGACGATTCTACTCTGCGTGCTTTTGTCGATGGAATGCATGATTTGGTATGACTTCATTATACTTTCAAAAATACATATACATAGATATGATAAATATATTAATTTACAAGTTTCAAATTTCAGAGTGGTGTATACTGGCAACATTTACAATGACCTCATAGAAACCTTTTCCCAGACAGTCGGCGTCTTATGGAGGAACTTGTGACTCGTGTTGAGCATCTGGGTATTGGACGGGAACCAGAAATGCCTCCAGTACAATCCCGTCTTCCACCGGACTATCCGACCGACTTAGTACGACAGAGACACTCTCGTCGTCGGCGGCGGGATACTGCTGGAGCGGGCCCGAGTGACCAGTATGCTGGAGGGACCCCAAGTTACTAGTATGCAGGAGCGGACCCGAGTTACCAGTATGCTGGAGCGGGCCCTAGTTACCAGTATGCAGGAGCGGGTCCGAGTGGACAGACTGCTGGAGATGAAAGCTACCAGATATTCACATAATTTTTTTTGACTCCATCAGCACCGCTGCCTACCCAAACTCAACAAGACGAGGACGAGGATTAGTAGAAAATTTGTAACATTGTATGATTACAATTTTTGTATGATTTGTAATAGTTTTTTATTACAATATTTGGGTATTGAATAATTCTATTTTAATCTCTCGGTTGACTAGTACATCTTCTTCGGTTGTGTCCCATAGCACCACAATTACTGCAACGTAGATCTCTTGTCGATGAATCCTGGGGTTTGATGCGGTTCTTCTTTGGTCTTCCGGCTTTGCGTCTTACATCTGGCACCCCAATTTGTCCTCTTACCAAAGGACCTTGGATCTCGTAGGGAACTGGAATTGACTCCATTTTTGGCGCGTATACACTTTTCAAGTTTTCCGTCGAAAATACTGCAGGATAAAAAGTATCAATACTAATATTGCAATATCTACAAACAAAACATGCATGTATACATGGTATATAAGTATGGTACCATCTTAAACATGTACAAGATCTGTCAGTTATATAAACAATATAGGTTCTACTTGTTGCCCGGTTTATTATTTCAAACTTATAACTATCAATAGCTAATATTTCTAGGTGGTTCTTCTCTTTGATAATAGAAGCCATATTTTTTAACATCTTCGGACAATAATCTGTGTCTATATTTTCAGCAAACTTTCTACGATTGTCATAATCTTGGCTCTAATACCATCGAGAAGTATTGTTATTGGCTTATCTCGTAATTTCTTAATCCAGCTATTGAAACATTCAGCAAGATTAGAAGTATTAATATCTAATCTAGGACAAGTAGCATACGCTGTTATCCAATGTTCAAATCGACGACTTTCATCGTTTACACCAATAAGCCAATCGTACAACACTATGTTCTCGGCTTTAATTATATCAAACACACCCTCTGCATCCGTTATATTATATGATCTAGCAAGCGAGTCTAACAAGCGTTGAAATACTAGTCTTTTGTAACTTTTTTCATGTTTTGTTTAAAATATTGAATACAAAAAAATGAGCAGATGCAGGAAAAATAGCACGAACAATATTTATTAAACCCTTTTGCTTGTCAGATATAAATGAAATTGTACTCCAATCATTAAAATAACTTTCAAAAGATATTTTAAGAGAATTTAAAAACCAAGACCAAGAATCACTATTCTCACCTTCAGCAACAGCATAAGCTATAGGATATAATTGATAGTTAGGATCGTGAGCACAAGCAATAAATAAGATACCTTGATATTTAGACGAAAGAAATGTAGCATCAGTACTAATAATTTGGTAAACATTCACTTAAAAATCTATCAATACATGACTTAAAACAAATAAAAATTCGTTGGAAGCTATTATTTTCGGCAGTTTTAATAAAACATGTACTACCTGGATTTGTCTCCATAATTCTATAACAATACTCCTCAAGACTAGCGTATGCCTCATCATAACTACCATTAATTTCCGCTAATGCTGTCTCTCGGGCTCTCCATGCTTTGGAATAACTAACTTGTATACGGTGCTCCCTATATATATCTTTAACAATTTGTGATGGACTGTATGACTGGTTATCTCTAATAATGTCAATTATCATGGTCTTAATCCATGAAGCGGTAGCTAGTCGATGACGTCCTGTACTAAGTCTTCCTAAACAAGAATGACGATTTTCTAATGTACTAACTTTAACTATATCGCCATTTCCAATAGATTTGACATATACTCTCCAATTACAATTCGGTTGATCACAACTATATATAATTCCACGAGCATTATTCATAAGACTAGCTGAACAACTAAAATTATATTTAATTGCTAAATTACTTATAAAGCTTCTAAAGTGAGAACGACTGAGAAATGATTGTCCCTTAAATAATTCATTAGTGATAGCTTTTACAACATCATCATCTACCGTATAATCTACATTTTCAACTAAATTATCACTATTTCCATCGTCGTTGTCACTATCATCATCAGGGTTAGATTCATCTGATGAATGACCTTCTTGGATAAATGAAACTATTTGTTGAGAAGAACTAGCACCCGAACTAACATGCTGATATTCAGAAAAATATTCATTATTTTTACTATCTAAGATTGCTGCTACTTTAATAACATATATTTTTATATACCGTGATTGTGAATTAATCTCAAGAATATAATTCCATGCATCTTCACTATCTATCAAAAAACAATTAGAACAAAAAATAGACTTTAGAATAAAATCATAATGAATAGAACAACGTTCAATAATATGATTACGTATATTTTCAAAACTAATATTTGAATAAGTTGAAAAAATTATACTTTCTTCTCCTTCGTAATTTAACCCATTTACTTTACCGCCGTGCGAGCATACAATTCTTATGCTACGATCCATGACGGTTGAGAACTTTTGCTATACAAAACTCAAATGAACTTTAGCTGCCGGCAGAGAGACAGAGAGAGTGTTGGAGACTTTGCTAGAGGGAAGAGAGGAAATAGAGGAAGTAGATTGAGTGTGAGATGATTTGGTTGAGATAGATAATTTATAGAGGGAGAATGTAATAGCCGTTGTTAATAGCCGTTGTGGAACGGTCGGGAAACAAATCCTTACTCGCCAACTCAGTTGGCGAGCATATTGCAACGGGGCTAAGCCAACTCAGCATGACCCGCCAACTGAGTTGGCGAGCAGCCTCTCGAGGAGAGCGCCCCGCCAACTCAGTTAGCGAGATGCTGTCCAACTCAGCACCCCGCCAATTAAGTTGGCGAGTGGCCCCCCCAGATGCAAATTCCCCCAACTTTTCCCATTTTATATAATTATATTATAAATTATTACTTTAAACGAAAAATCCATAAATATTAAATACCATAGTGGCAAGTCTATTTGATTGCAAAAGAAAAGTGATGTCAGTGTAAAATAGAATGTCATCAGTTTTATTAGCACCAGAATAAATACAGTTTTATTAATACTTGGAATTTTACTTTTTCGTGTGGCTCGATCCACCGATCTTCTGCCACCTAACCAAGGCTCTTATGTCTCTCTCCGATAACCACAAGAGTCACTTAAGTTCAACAAAAGTATACTAAAAATAAAATAACTAATCTATTTTTCAACACATGCACTCAAGATGTAACTTGGTAAAAATATTCTGCTTGAAGAGAGTAAAAAACATAAGAACTGAAAATAGTCTGAAAAAGTAGGTTAGGAATTCGTTACTGAAGAAATCCAAAAATATATATATGAAAAAGACTGTACTCAAAGACCCAAGAAATAATAATAAAAATCAATTTAAAAAAAAATCAATTTTACAATAACGAAAGAAATCTAAAAAATGTCAAAAAGGAGAATCGGAATTTCACAACAAAAAAACACACGAAAGAAAATGTACACCTCAAATACTAGTGGGACTTCAAAATGAAAAATTATGGGAAATTAAAAGCATAATGGCATCAAATTTATTATGTGAAATAGCCCTTGAAGATATGACTACAAATATCGTTAAAGAAAAAGAAGTCGGATTGAAAATCGCCACGTATTTATAGGATGAAGAATGAGAGAGAACATAAGAAAAAAAAAATTCTATGAAGAGAACCCAATACCATTTTGAAAGTGGACAGTGCATTGTAAATATAATGGGATCAAATTTTATTAGATCTCTTTGGACAATATTTTAAATATACAAATTAATTACTTATCTAAAAAAATACTTAATAAATTTAATAAAAATAGAATAACTAACATATACTTCAACAACAAATTAACTCGATCTGCATCAGGATAGGATCGAGCCTTCTGGTTCAAGCCCCTCTGTCACTGTGGTGCTCAACAACAACACCAACTTGTTGGCTTTTGGAATATCGAGCTGTTTACTAATTTAATTTACCACCAAGTACTTCTTTACAATCACTACCAGAATAACACATATTAGCGACGCCTAAAAATGTCGCTATAAGTAAACTAACGTCGCTAAAATAATTTAGCAACATAATTAACGACATTTTTATGGTGTCGCGTATTTCATGGTCACTGACAACAAAAATGTTACTAGTCGTCACAGTAGCGACGTATATTTGCGACGAAACATCGCAGAATATACGACGATTAGCGATGTGTCGTTACTAAATGGCGACGTAATATTTGATCGTAAAACTTTGCTACATTAGCGATATTATGAGCGACGTTTTGCTACAATAATGCTGACATTGCAAGTTTTGCCATGTCAGCATGTTAGCGACGTTTAGCAATATACTAGCAATGTCCTTGGTATCAGGTAGCGGCATTTCGATACTTTTTAGCGACGTAAATGTACGTCGCAGAACATCGCATTACGTCGTAACACGTTGCTAAATTGATTTTTTTTTAAAAACAGAATAAAGTTTGTAAAATATTTTTCAACAAAACTCTACCTACAGTTATAAAAGCACAGTTTATATAAATAGACCCGGAGCAAACCTCCGTTGAATTTCTTAGGTTCGCCGACCCATTCTGTGGAACACTAAACACCGGTAAATTTTGGTCTACAATTAATATGAATAATAAACTAAACTCACATAGAAAAAAATCTACAAAGTTATATTACACTAAATATGTCCCAAGAAGTAGATAAATAAATTTAAAATAAGTGTCACATGCGTCTCAGAATGTAATAAAAGTATAAAATAAATACATCAAACACCCAAGAATGGGCCAATACACACAAAAAAACTAAAACCTTTCCAAACAAGGACTACTACTGATCAGGAAGAATACCGTCGCTCATCTGGGATAGAAGAAACTCATACTGCTCCTGTGAAAGCATCACCGATGCTGATGGAGGAGGAAGTGATGGAGGTGGTATCGATGCCGGCGGACCAAGATGACGTATCTTCTCCAATTCTAGCAGTCGAGCATTAGATGAATCCATGGCAGATGCTACCCTCAAAGTGTTCTCCGCCACCGATCGGCTCAACAAATTTTGCGTCGCATGGATCCTCGCAAGTGAGTCACTTATGGCCGTATGCGACCCCTCTAGCTCCGTCTGTCTGCGCTCCGTAGACGTGACCAGAGTTTCCAAGTTGTGCTCTGTCGTCTGGCCTATAGTCCTGAGCTCCAAAAGATTGTGCTTTGTAGTATGGCTCAGAGTCCTGAGCTCCATAAGGCTATGCTCGAGTGAATCAAAACGTGCGATGATCGTCGCATCATCCGTCTACGGCGCAGACTGTGGCCACTCCATAATCCTTTGTAGGAACTCGTCACGCAGATCAGCAATCTAACAGTCTTCACTTTTCTGGGCTCGTACCGATGCCTGCAAAGTTTGCAAGGATTGCACACTGACAGAGGGGGGCCCTGGATGACTACGTCGCAACATAGGTGCCGTAGGATCCCGTACCGTAGTACGTAGCCCTCTGAAGACCACCAACGACGGTCATTCAGAGCTCCCGACTGAGCTGTAGAGGGCTGCGAGGAAGTACTAGCCCCTCCCTCTACAGGTGCACTAACAGTCGCCTGCTCACGTAGTTTAAGATACTCATCCTAGAAAAGTGGTTGCTAACGTCTAAATTACTTATTACTAACTATATAGATATCTATTTGAATATTTTCTAAGTTATATTAAAACTAACACAGGATAGTAAAACGTACACAGGTCTGCGTTACATTCTCATCGATGGACTTTTCGCCCTTCTGATGGGTGGCCAGAAAGACTGTCACCATGTTGGCATCCTCACCCCTCTGTACCTGTTAAAAATTATCTTATTTGTTATTAAAATTAAATATCTTATCCTACTTGTATTAAAATAATATATATTTAATAGAATACATACCAGACGATAAAAATATTTTATCATGGAAATCTAATCACCACCCCACTTTCCTACTTTCGACCTAGCCGCCTTTGCCTTCTCAGACCGTTCCTTGTACTTGGTTTCGTTGAATCTCGCCTTCATCACAATCCACTCCTCAGGTGTGACCCTGTAAACCCCCTCGATTAATTCTATAGATAGTCAGGTATGGATTCGAAAATTTTTTGGATTAGCAGCAGATGTTGAGGTTTAGAGTAGAGTTGAGTTTGTCTGTTGTTTTATTTTATTTAATTAAACCCTTGGCGTGCCCTATCATTGCTAAATTATTCGGAGCCCAATATCAGCACATAAATTCTATCGGACTATTGTACTTTTGACTTGACTCGCCAATTTAGGCGCTGGACTTTTCCGTCACTAAAAATCATATTTCCTTGTGCTCTAAATTAATTGCACAATTTTTCGTAACCGAAATCCCATAATTAAATTCCGTGTCGGACACCTGTGTCGTTACCCTCTATTTTGAGATACCAACTTAACCCGTTGAGCCGAACCAACTAAAGGGTCCAAGACTGACTCCAAGCTCCCAACATTTTTGACCTTTGTGTCATTTCCAAATTTTGACCACAAGTGCCCCATTTAATTTAAAAGCACGGGACACTTTAATTCTATTTAAATCGGGGATACCAATTTTGCCTAATCCAATTTTAATCCCCAAACTAATCCCAATATCCAATTAATTAAATCCATGCCTAACACACAACACCCCCTCACCATGCAAATCACCAAACTCTATTTTTCTCCATAATTTTTGCATTATTTTATGTGTTCGTGCAATTTCCCGAATTTAAGGGGCTTAGTTGAAATTTATTGATTTTAGGTGTCCTTACCTCATTGGCCAAGACCAAATGGAGAGGTTACCAATTGTTGACCGTAGTCAACATTTCCCTCCCCCTTCCTTTGCATAAAGAAACCAAGTCTTCATGTTAAATCCTAGCCCTCCAATTTAAATAGGAACATCCCCACCACACATCCCTCACACACCTCCCTATAAAACAATCCCATCACCCTCACAACAAACCAAGCAGGCCCTAATCCCTAGACATTGAAACCTCCCTCTCTCTCTACTCCTTACTCTATATTATTCTCCATATATTTTTCTTCTTCTCCCATTTTTTCTTTCTTCTTCCTTACTTCTTCCTGAGAAGGAAGGAGCTCCGGCCTGTGCACAGTCCCTCCGACGGCTGACTCACTCCGTCGACGGCGCAACACCGCACCACCCCGACTTTGGCTGAGTGCCACCCGCACTCCACAGCCACTCTGGCCTGTGCAGCCCACGGAGTCGTCCAGCAGTTGATCCCCACGAGCCATGACCCCCCGGCCGAGATCTCCATTCTCCCCTCCCGCGGCTATGACATCTACTCCGGGCTACTCCTCCCGTCCGGCCTGTTGTACAGCCGACTGTTGTTCTCCCTCCGGCCGAGACTTTCCCCCGTCCGACCAACCCAGTCCCGCAGCGGCTCCGGACCACCCCCAGCCTCCCTGTCATCATCATCACCACCATTAGATCCCGTTCGGCTTCACCCTCACCACCACCATTACACCATCACCTTCACCACCACATTACACCATCACCACTACCACCACTTGGCATCACCCCACGGCCACCCTCCACCGGCCACACCCCGTCATCCAGCAGCAACCTCACCGCGTGGAGGTCGATTTTCTCCCCCTCTCTTTGTGTATATTCCAGATTTTGATATTGTTTTAATAGGATTTTATTTATATATATTCATGTGTTAATGTTAGCTAGGGTTTCACCTATGTAAATTCATGTGAGTATAGTATTAAGGTTTCATTTATAAAGCATGTTGATGATGGATTAAGGTTGATAAAGGACATGGGAACATGACTTATGGTATATTGTAGAGGTATAATGTGATAGGATGAATATAGGTTAGGGTTTGCCTTCGACATGAATTAAAACAATTTATTTAAGATATTGGTTTATGGAGATTTAGGTTTTGATCTTTAAATAAAGGATCGGGATATATTACATGGTGGTAAAATGCTAATTTATTTAATGAGAATTAAATTGAGAAGGAATAAGATTCTGATTTATTGAACGTTGACGAACACCGAGGAGCACGTGATTGATTAAGGACTAGTGTGTAGTGTAAAACCACTGATCGGTAATTTAGGGACTAGAAACTAAAGGTGATTAATTTAGGGTAGTACTTGGTGATTGGTAACAACGATATTAGATGAAGGAATTATAATCGTTAACTGTATTTTGAGGATAGTTTGATGATGTGGTACTGATGACTAGATGATTTGACGTATCGTACCGATAGTTAACTTTGGTCAACCCCCCTAGCATCTTGTCCCTATGAGTCGTAGCTGAGATTGAGTTTAGGTGTAGATACGTATTGCATCCCTGTCTGTAGTGAAATAAATTATTGATTTTTGGTTTGTATCTCATCTCTAGGTACTGCGGGACCTGAGGACTTGGACGCGGTACCGGGATCCCGTCATCAGCAGCCGCACGCAGGCAAGTGTACCTTGCCACCCTGTAATTCAGTTTACAAATATTTATTGTTTTATTATGTACATTGTGCACGTATTTATGTTGACATTCGATACTTCGCGTCCGGATCACAACCGGATGCAGACGTTCATCGTAACGTCTTAGAATAATTGTTAGATGCTTCGTTGCACCTCGATGTACGTACCTGAGTATATCGACACCCCAGGACACACTCATATACTGTGATCGTGCCAGATTCCTGTATCCTGATACTGACATCATGACCAGAGACTGGAACGACCATAGAGTCGCGTCTGTTGAGTTATTTCTGTGTGTCGAGACTGTAGTTAGAGGTTCAGGTTCAGCACACAATCGTTAACCACTTGGGAAGGGGAAGACAGTTACTAGACGTTTGGACTCCTCTGCACGCGCTTATATATGTATATATACTATTTCTATAGTGATCCTGTATCTAGAGTAGTTGTATCACCCGTGTGACTCCTTGCCCGGAGCTGCGGTACGTCCCGTGTGTTTCCGTGTCCGGAGCTATGGTTTTATTTTAGAAAGCCCACGCCTCAAACATTGTCTTTAAATTGTGTCTCACTTATTTGGTTATGATAGATTACCCTGTCGTTGCACTTGTACTATCTGTTTACCTGCCATGCTGTATTTTTGTACCTTATTACGTCCCTTTGAGGACCTGGTTCCCTTCCAGGTATAGGCGACGAGGATTACCCGGAGGAGTACGGTCCGAGCACATATCCAGCAGCTTTACTCACTGCCGAGGATGAGGTCATCCCTGAGGACTTCACCTGATCGCTGGTAGTGACTCTTTCCTTGGGACGGTATCATTACCTAGTTACCTGATGCCGTTCTAAGTTATCTTATTGCTTACTTTCATTCTAGTATTTTGTGCTAGCGGGTTTGTTCCCGTATGACTACTCTAGTATTTGTACGTAATACTTATCTTGGACATTTTCTTTTTGCACATTAGTTGTTGTATTTACCTCTATTGTGCTCTTATATTGCTACCTGTGGATAAGATTTAGATTGAGTATATATGTGTTATGTGATGGGTTATTCATTGTACTTTCCAGCTTAAGTGTACTCCGACGGGCCCATTAGATTGGGATGCCCGCCGAAGTACGCTGCTGGCCATTGCCACGTGTCTCGGTTTCTTATCCATGGAACTGGGGCATGACAAGATTTTTGTGGTGGCCCATGCAGGTCCGATTTAAATCGTCTTGGTCACCTGACTGTGCCAAGCGAGCTTGCAAATTAGGAATAGATATTAGGAATCTCATATGCAAAGTTTGAAACCTTCACATGACACCTTTATCTCGATATCTTTAATCAAATTGCATCTTGTTTATTTTTCTCTCAACGTTGATCGCAGTCATGACTTCTTTTCAGAGTTATGAATCTCCGTAGTGGACGCGTCGCGCAGCCTGGCGATGTTCTCCGAGACGCAGGATCCTCCGGGGAACCGGAATTGGAGCAGGTCCTTCTGCTGACTCCAGATCCCGTGGGGCCGTCATCAGGATAGCCTGAGGTGCCTTCAGGCGGGCATCAGACTCCACATCAGGCAGGACCTGAGGATCAGAGGATCCCGAGTCTGGAGGAGCAGCAACTTCCACCACCTCCACCATACCCGCCCCAGATGCCCTTTATGCCATTCCCCACAGGGCAACCGATGGATGGAACACAGATGTTCCAGATGATGTGTGCGATAATATAGGCCCAGCAGCAGGTCCAACAGCAGGCTCAGCAGCAGGCCCAGCAGCGCCAGGCTGAGACCCTGAGAGAGAGCATCATGACGGCCTTGGGACAGGCGTCACCACCATCATACCAAGTGACGCGGGGGTCTGTCATAGATGTAGAAGCATGAAAAAAAATTCTTGGAAGATCTACGCAGCGTCTTGATACAGAGCAGCGTAAGCAGAGGCCTTCAGAGCCATCCAGCGTAAAACAGGGTTCTTCATCGCCTCCATGGCGTAAAACCCAGCAGCTCTCAAAGCAGCGTTAAAGCGTACGAGGAACGCTTCGTATTTCCGAAAAGAAACTGTCCAGTCACGCAGTAAACCTGACCTCTGACTCCTGACAAAAAGTGCTACACAGCTACCCAAACGACGGCTGGGAACGGGGGCAGACCCCTCGAGACGCGCTCCATAGTATGATGGCGGATCTCAGCATTTAATGCAGAGGATTTGGTTAAAATATCACCAAATCGGCGCTTACTAAAATCCCCCGGTGTAAATCGCTCTTTCGCGTGCAAAGAGAACACGCTGCTTTGTTTTACACAGGCAAACATGGGCTGTTTTACGCTCCGCAGAAGACAAACCGCCTGCCACGTCAAAAGCTGTGCTTCGTACAGGGCTCGAGGCACGTCTCTCCGCCAAAGCACACAGAGCGGTGACAGTGTCCCCTCAAGGCACGTCCCTCCGCCAAAATACACAGAGCGGTGACAGTGTCCCCTCAAGGCACGTCCCTCCGTCAAAACGCACAGAGCGGTGACAGTGTCCCCTCAAGGCACGTCCCTCCGTCAAAACGCACAGAGCGATGACAGTTTCCCCTCAAGGCACGTCTCCGCATTTAATGCACAGGATGATGGCAAATCTCTGCCAAAGATTTGATCTCCAAAAGTCGTAATTTCGGCTAAAGACGTCCACATCAGCACCCTGGCACGGTACGCAGCGGCTTCTACCCCCATTCAGGATCTGTGCTCCTACGGCTTCCACGCCCCCTCAGTCTCTACGACTGCTCGGCTTCCACGCCTACTCGGCTTCTATGCCTGTTCGGCTTCTATGCCTGCTCGGCTTCCACGCCTACTCGGCTTCTATGCCTGTTCGGCTTATATGCCTGCTCGGCTTCCACGCCCCCTCAGTCTCTACGACTACTCGGCTTCCACGCCTACTCGGCTTCTATGCCTATTTGGCTTCTACGCCAAGGTGACAGACATTTGGCTTCTACGTCAACCTCTTCTACACAAGGGATACCTACCTACGTGGCTTTTACGCCTTGATCTCCGCAGCAGATATACGCGTTTCGTCCCCTTAGTTGGACGCGCGTCACTTGCTCACTCAAAAGGTTATTATTACGCAGGCATTGGTTACTTTAACCGTTGTGTAAAAGGGTGCTCTACTGTCCACTCCTCGGTTGCTATACCAACGGAGTGGTCACTGTCACCAAAGACTCTATAAATAGAGGCCCCTGTCAATGGGGAACAAGGTCGAAAAATTGGTCAAGAAACCGATATCAGATCCCAGGTCGGAAAATTTGGCCAAGAATACCAATATCAGATCAAAGCTCAAAACTTTGAAAGAAGGATCGAACAAGGTCACCGAACCGGAGATCAAGAGGGGGAGACAGAGAAAGAGAGAAGAATACAGAGCTCAGGCAAGGAATAGGGAGCGACGACCTTCAGCATCGCGCATCCACCCTCCTTCGCAACCTCCGAAGCTGCATCCTGTCTTCCACGGCACTTCTTCAACATCGTGTAGTCCAAGGGCTAAAGTGATCGACCGCAGATCAGACACCTATAGCAATTTATACCCAGATTAAATAAATTGTACTCCCGCATCCTCGTATAGGATCGAATTATACAAGTTTGTTTGTAAACCAAATGGCACGGGTCTCGTATAAACCCTATCATTGAAATACACTTTCATTCTTTCGTTTAATACCACAAACAAGATGGCGACTCTGCTGGGGACGTCTTTCTCTTCTGACGAGGAAGTAATTGCTCAACACGATGCGGTATCTGTAGGAACCGTGAAGAAGACACTGGTCGTTCATTTCGACCAGTCTGCCTACGAAGACATGCTTCGGACTGGGGGTAGCTCTCACTCTCTCTCCGTCCAAGACAACAGGAAGCTACGCAAAGTGTGGATGCCCAAGACATCCTCCGCCGTTCCTGTGGACTCTCCGATCTCTCCGATCTCTCCGACCAATGAGGTGGTAGCATCGCTCCCTCCGTGCCCCGCACGTAAAATTCAGTCTCCCGCTACGCGCGGTACAGACAAAACTTCTGGTAAAGCCTCAGCGCTAACCCAGGAGTATCCACTGCGCTATACGCGCAGAAATCAGTCTCCCGCTACGCGCGGTACAGACAAAACTTCGGGCAAAGCCTCAGCGCTGACCCAGAAGTATCCCATGCGCTCCACGCGTAGGAACCTGTCTCCCGCTACGCACGGTACAGACAAAACTTCTGATGGTGACTCAACGCCAAATCAGAAGTACAGATCACGCTCCACGCGCAAGACGACATCTGACCTCTACGACGAACCAGATGAGCGCCGTAATCTCCGCAAGAGGAAGCAAGCAGGCGAGTACTCAACTCCTCGGCCGTTACACCAGCGAAGAAGCAATCTGCCTATCCTCCGGATTACGTGGGAAGACGACGGTCGACTGAACACCTCTTCAGCTTTACGCCTGTCTGAGCGAATCTCCAAATCACGCCTGGGTAAGTCCCATGGCGCAAAACAAGCTCAAATTGCTACTCCTGACCTACGCGAATGCCTAATCCAGAAGCGTAAGGAGAGGGGACCTTCCAACATGTCTATTATGCCCCCTAGGGAACAATGTTGTAATAGTCATAAGATTGTGATTGACTGCTACTGTTCTAAAGCAAAACGATCGGTCTTCGACCGATTGAACTACTCTCAATCTTTTCCGGAAGAGGAGCACGCGTATGCGTCCGTGAACATGGCTTCACGCATACCTAGAAGAGGGTCGAGCTCAAAGCGTCTTCCCTCTGGACCTCCGAGCCAGAGAAAATTCGAAGACCTCCTCAGGAACGCTGAAGCTGGGGTATTCCAAAACACCCGTGCAAGGTCACAGCAACCAGCTCCGTACTCGTCTGATTCCGATGCTGGGGGTCACCGATCTCCCATATCAGATGCCGAGAGTATAGAGTCGACTTCTGCAGCGACCTATACTTACCCTTCGACGACATCCAGAGAAATGGGAGCTTACGCCATCGAAGATGAACGCGAGGGAGCGTCGCCATCAGGAGACGCAGAACAACGCATCACTGACCTGGAGACGTCGCTGAAACAAATACAATCCGTAATGGAGAATATGCACCAGATGATGCTAACTCAGCACGCAACTGCCATGGCTCAAGCATCGGTTCTGCCAACTCAGATACATATGGGGGTGGACTTGCCACCATCCAGCCCAAGCCAAGAACCTGCTCTAGATCAAGAGTCAGCAGTTCCTCCGCTTCCAACGGAAAATCCGATGCAGGCGGTCCGGGAGTTGAAAGCCCAGTTCGATGCCTTGAAGCACAAAGATCAGCTCAAGAAACTGGGAATCAACCAGCCGTACCCAGCTATCTGGGAAGAGGTCCCTTTCCCTCCAAAATATAAACCTCAGGCGATGGCTCTGTTCGAGGGAAAAACATCACCAAGCCAATACATGAACTATTTCAGTATGATGACGGTGCTGCTGCAAGGGAACGATGCCCTCCTCACTCGGGTGTTCAAAGGCTGCCTCTCAGGAGTAGCCTATCAGTGGTACCGTAGCTTGGCGGACAACTGCATTACTTCCTTCGAGGATTTCAAAGCTCCATTCTTCACACGATTCTACGAGGGAGGAATGGACATGTCTATGTCCTCTCTCATCGAAGTCAAGCAGAAGGAAAAGGAAGACGTTCGCATCTTCATCGAACGCTTTCGTCAGGCCACCTTACAGATGTCTCCAGGAGTTCCAGACTCAGCATTGGTGGACATTTGCAGGAAGAACCTCCTTCCCGTGGTCTCAGTGTTCACAGGACCATATCAGTTCCATGATTGGCCCTCGTTCATCCTCTCGGCAGTAGCCGCCGAAGACAACAGTCGCAAGGCGCGCGACAATGGCATCATGATCTCAGCCTCTGACAGAAGCAAGAGGTCATCCCCTGGCAGCGACCATCATCGTGGTCCCAAAGGGAAGGAAGCACTGGCAATCAACACGGCCAGGCCAAAGATTGCGGCGACCGCCCAAGCGAAATCGGGAGCTCCGAGGCCCGTCGAAGTCTACTCTTTCGACGACGACGATATCCCAAGTATCTTCGAATGTCTCGTCAAAAGTGGCAAGATCACTCTCCCAGAACTAAGGCGGCCCCAGGAGGTCGGCAATACTGATGACCCAAAATACTGCATCTTCCACAGATACGTACACCACCCGACAAAGGCGTGCTATGTACTAAAAAGGAAGATCCAGGGGTTGATCGATGCTAAGGCCATCACTCTGCACAACACCGAGAAAACGGTCACGGCCAACATGATCTCTCTGCAGTTTGGCAATTTGCCTCCCCAAAAGGTCCCTGATGGTGTTACACCTATCTCCCGGGCAACAATGAGCCTCGTTAACCTTCCCCCTGCTAGGGATCAAGGTCACAACCTGGTGCCCTTAACTATCCGACGGGGCGAGATTATGTGGGTTCACCAAGATTTGGTGTCGGATCTCGAGGAAGAGACCAAGGCAACCAGGGCTACACCCAAGAAGAATCCCAAATACAGATCATGCTACATGGTCATAACTTCTTCTACATCAGACGGAGACGAGGTACTTGCCGCAACCCGTTCAGGGAGGGCCTACCTCGACAACGACGGAGCAAATCAGGAAGGTGCGCCGGCTGACGCTCCAGCTACCAAACCGTCAGAGCAAGATCCCGTCGTGCCAAGCATCAGCTCTACGAAACCTACTCCGGCGGAAAAGGCAAAACAGAAAGAAGTACGCTTCGACAAACCTGTAAAAAACATTCCGAGCAAAGGTTTAGAGAAGCCGTACAAATTTGACATCCTGGCCCAACTGGCCAATACGCCAGCCAGGTTGTCCATCTTTGAGCTACTCAGGCTCTCCCCCGACGCTCGTCTAGCCCTGAGTGAAGCACTAATGCAGGCGAAAGTATACATGACCCAGCTCAAGTACCCCTACGAGGAACCAGTGGCATGTCCTCAATGCCACAGCGTGATGGAGGTGGTCTCGAATATCACTTTCACTCAAGACGACATGTTATTAAAACATAATAGACATGACAAGCCCCTCTATTACACCGGGTACGTCGGTTCCATAGAGGTCGACCGGATTCACATAGATCCGGGATCGTCGATCAGCATCATCCCTCGCAGTCTGCTCGGGCCACTGAGAATTCCTACCAGCGAGCTGGCTTACACTACCATTACAATCGTGGGTTTCAACGCCGGAAGGAGTAAACCATTAGGGAAGATTCGCTTGAGAGTCCAGATCGGCAACCTTAGATCAGTAGCCACATGTTATGTCATCGATTCAGAGGTATCCTACAACATTTTGCTGGAAAGACCATGGATCCACGACCACAACATCGTTCCTTCAACCCTACATCAATGCCTTAAATATGTAGACACACAAGGAACCGTACAAACGGAGGTGGCTGACCTAAACCCATTTAAAGGAGTAGAATCCTACTATTCCGATGCCGTGTTGTATTCCCATGACCACACGGAAGAAGTGCCAGGAGTGGCGAAGAAGGAATCCCACCGGGAGCCCGAAGAGCCCTCTGCCACACTACCACTGTCAATCAGAGTGAAAGGACGAACCGCTCGTCCAAAAGCCATAGAACCTACGGCTGTCCACCTGAGAAAGACCAAGTCAGAAGAAGGGGGTGATCCTCTAGTAATCACTTTGAACCGAAAGCCTCCACCCATAGTCATCAACCTTCGGCGCAACCAGCAGCCGACTGATGTAAATGCCACCAGGAACGGAGTTCCAGATGATAATAAACATCCTCTTTTCCGGTACATCAGTACTCAGATTCTGAAACATGAACCCAGTCCACATGACGAGGTAGAACCAATGGCTCAAAAGTTCTTAGAAGCTATAAACTCCTACCGCCCGTATGTCTGGGAAGTAACGTCACCATCCGACGTCGTCATAGCATATGGGCCACATGAGGATTCTATCTTCATTGTCCCGCCTACCTGCAGCAGTCAGCATTCGATAATCTTTGGTCGCATGCAGAATCAACCGACTGTCCAGGAAGATCCTTTCGATAACGATACCAGAAAAGTGCAGGTTCGCCAATACAGCCCGCAAGCGCAAAGGATCATGCAAAACATGGGCTACGACTTGAAGCGGAAGCCAGGCCTCAACTACGGAAGAGGCAGACGGACGCCGCCGCACGGCGACCCCTGCTATCGACAAACTCGTCTCGGGTTGGTGTATGCCACCTCCCTCGCAACTTCCAAGCCAGATGAGGACCCCTTTCCATCTTTCCAGAGCAGCTCGTCGTCCTCCGACTCACCTGATGTTCTCAAACTAACACTATCAGTGAATATGGTGATGACAAGCCCCTCAGAAATCGAGGAACAGGATACGGAGCCGTTCGAGAATGACCCCTGGGCTCAACAAATGGATACACAGTGGGAATTCTGCTTCGAGCAGAGAGAACCTCCCACCAAGGACGAAGTTGTCCAAGTCAATGTTGGGGGTGAGCTCTCACCAAAGCCAATATTTGTCAGTGACAATCTTCCCCTAGTTGAAAAGGAAGAGATCATACAGCTGATAAAGGAATATGTCGACGTCTTTGCATGGGGTTATGAGGACATGCCAGGCCTAGACCCGAGGGTAGCTACTCATAAGCTCAATATTTCGACCGATTCGAAGCCAGTGAAACAACACCAACGTCGGTTTCGCCCGGATATGATGGACGCCATCGAGGACGAAGTCAAGAAGTTGATAACCTGCGGTTTCATCCGGGAAGAACAACATCCCGACTGGGTCGCCAACGTTGTCCCAGTCATGAAGAAAAATGGGAAGGTACGTATCTGCATCGACTACCGAGATCTGAATGCGGCCTGCCCCAAAGATGAATTCCCCCTTCCCATCACGGACATCATGATCGACAACACCTGCGGCTTCGAGCATATGTCTTTTATGGACGGGTTCTTGGGATACAATCAGATCAAGATGCATCCGGAAGACGAAAAGCACACTGCCTTTCGGACACCACTGGGGGTATATTGCTATACGGTCATGCCCTTCGGATTAAAGAACGCCGGGGCTACATACCAACGAGCTATGAGTAACATATTCCGTGAGCAGTTACGTAAGACAGTAGAATATTACGTGGACGACATAGCTGTCAAAAGCTGCCTCAAAGGTGATCATGTTCGAGACCTGAGGGCGGTATTCGAGTTAATGCGCCAGCATCAACTCAAGATGAACCCTACAAAGTCCTTTCTGGGGGTATCCAGTGGCAAATTCCTGGGATTTGTCATTACCACCAGAGGCTTCGAAGTAGACCCTGACAAAGTCCAGGCGATCGTAGCAATGCGACCACCCCGTAATCTGAGTGAACTCAGGGGGTTCCAAGGACGTTTGGCTTACATCCGGCGATTCATATCCAACCTCTCGGGGAGATGTCAGCCCTTCTCTCACCTCATGAAGAAAGGTGTGTCCTTCATATGGGACAAAACCTGCCAGCAAGCGTTTGGGGATATCAAGCGCTACCTAACCAGTCCACCAGTTCTGGTGCCTCCCGTCATTGGAAAATCCTTCTTGCTGTACGTTCGAGCAATGGATCATTCGCTAGGAGCTCTCCTTGCACAGAAGAACGATGCAGGTCATGAACAGGCTATCTACTACCTCAGCAGGATGATGGTCGGGGCCGAACACCGGTACAACCCAGTGGAGAAGGAATGCTTGGCTCTGATGTTCGCTGTCCAGAAGATGCGACACTACGTCGCCGGCCAGACTATTCATATCATCTCCAGGATCAACCCTCTCCGGGTGCTGATGAGCAAGCCAAGTTCCCTTAACTCCCGACTCGCAACTTGGACAATGCTACTGACGCCATATGACATGGTCTACGTCCCAGAAGTCCATCAAAGGCCAAGCACTGGCCGACTTCCTAGCAGCTCATCCAATCCCGGAGACCTCCAAACTATACGAAGACATCCCCGATGAAGTTGCGGAATATAATTTTACAAGAGAAAGTGACATATGGCAACTATTCTTCGATGGCGCCTCCAGAGTCGGTCCTAAGGGAAACGTTATTTCAGGAGTAGGAGTCGTCCTAGTTACTCCAGATCAGCTCGTCATCTACCGAGCATATTCTCTTAGCGAGCCCTGCTCCAACAATGTGGCAGAATACAACGCACTGCTAATCGGGCTCCAAGTCGCTAAAGAGCTGGGGGTGGAATCCCTGGAAGCTTTCGGCGATTCTCTGCTCATCGTCAACCAAGTCAGGGGGACATACGAAGTCCGAAATCCAGACCTCATCCCCTATCACCAAGCAACGGTCGAGATAGCCATGACGTTCAAAGGGTTCTTCCTAGAGCATGTACCTCGATCTCAGAATCTGGAAGCTGATGCCCTGGCCAGCCTAGCTGCGGACTTAGCCACCCCTATAAGAAGGCAGGATTCGGTAATCCTTCTTAACAGAGATTTATTCTGTGTGAAGAACAGCTTTCACCTAGAACGCAGCTACGCTGTAAACGCCGATCCTCCTACAAGAGATTGGACAAGTCCCTTCATAGATTTTGTGGCATATGGAATCTTGCCAGAGGACCCCAAAGAAGCAGTATCCGTCAAGAGACGATCGTTACGCTTCTACTTCGATGCATCTTCACAATACCTGTATCGCCGGACCTACGACGGACTGCTGTTAAGATGTCTCGCTGGCGCCGAGGCACAGCAGATTATCCGTGAAGCTCACGACGGCGTATGCGGAGCGCATCAGCCCGGTCCTAAGCTGCAGGACCGCATCAGGAGAATGGGCTATTACTGGCCCACTATGATCACAGACGCGATCAGCTATGCAAAACGATGCAGGGCCTGCCAGGTCCATGCAGACATCATACATCAACCGTCTGAATATCTACATCCTACGATTGCATCCTGGCCCTTCGAAGCCTGGGGTATGGATATCGTTGGGCCCATTCACCCGTCTTCCTCCAGAGGCCACCGGTTCATACTGGCCATCACAGATTACGTTTCCAAATGGGCCAAAGCAATCCCTCTGGCTGAAGTAAAGGCGTCTGACATAATCAGCTTCATCAAGCACCATGTCATTTATCGCTTTGGGATTCCCCGAAGGATAATCCACGACAATGGACCTCAGTTTATCAGCCAAGCGTTTCATCGGTTTTGTGATAATAACCGGATATACAACATTGCCTCTACGGTATATTATCCAGCTGCTAATGGTTTGGCGGAAGCCTTCAACAAAACCATTATCAAACTCCTGAAGAAGTTCGTTTCTTCAAACAAAAGAGACTGGAACGAGAAGCTGGGCGAATGTCTCTGGTCATACCGCACAACGGTACGGACACCAACAGGTTGTACCCCCTTTTCACTAGTCTACGGAAGCGAGGCGGTCCTTTCTATCGAAATCCAGATCCCGTCGCTCCGAATAGCCGTGACTAGTGAGCTGACTCGAGAAAAGAATGACCTGTTGAGGCTCCAAGAGCTGGAAAGATTAGACGAGAAACGCCTCCAAGCTCAGCAGCGCATCGCGCTCTACCAAGCACGCATTTCCAAAGCTTTCAATCATAAAGTAAAGGAAAGAGTTTTCAAAGTCGGCGAGCTAGTTCTAGCCGTGAGAAGGCCGATGATTCTAACTCACAGAAGTAAAGGCAAATTCCAGCCCAAATGGGAAGGCCCTTATGTGATCGAGACAACGTTCTCAAACGGCGCCTACAGGATAGCCCAGCCCAACGGAGATCTGTTAATGGCTCCTATCAATGGCAAATTCCTGAAAAGGTACTATGCCTAATCTCTCCTGCTCAAAGAGAAAAATAGCAAGGACCTCAATTCTGACAAAACTACTTCTAAAAACATAATTAGTTGGGTTACACTCTATCATGTCCGCATGACCTCTGAATAGATATGTCCCGCTAAGAAGTTTATCGAGAGTTTATCACGTCCATACTACCTCTGATATCACTCTCACCTAACCTGTCATTTACATTCCGAAATGATGGGTCCACAACAGTCAGAAAAGATTCGCTGTTATTCATTTCCGAAGAAGGCAGAATTACATAGGAAGGGGTACATCAAGATGGCGGAGTAATCAGGCCATGAATCTGCCGCTCCAGTGCAGCTATCCTCTCATTCCTAAGGGCCAAAGCATCGGCACAAGCCTGCTCCAGCCGTGCCTCCGGAGTATGCGTAAGGGTCAGATTAGCCCTTGCCCGAAGACAGCCCGTACGGGCAGCTTCCGCACGGTCCAGATCCCGTCGCGCTTCGCTCAGTCGACCAGTCACTACCTCCAAACCTGCCAACGACTAGGAAGCCCACTCCTCTGCCCGAGCAAGTTTTTCCCGCAGCTTGGAGGCCCTCGCCGCATTCCCTTCATGCTCGGATCGACACTGCATCTCAACGACAAGGGCTTCTTCCACAACAGCTCTTCTCCTATCCATATCCAGCTTATGCGTCTGGATAGAGTTGTCTAGGCTTTCAAGCTTTGTAGCGAACCGCTCAGACATGAGGTCGTACCGAGCCTGGACATTAGCATCAAGGCTGCCCTCAGTCCGCTGCAAGTATTCGTTAATGGGTTGCTCTAAACCATTAACCACCGCCTCCAGAGCGTCAGCCACTCCAGGATTGCCAAGCCCCCTGACAACCTCGATCGAAAGCTGAGAAGTCTTCTTCAGGAGCTCGAAGTCAAGGTTCTTCGCCAACACCATCGGTACTATCATTTTTAAGCCAGTGTAGACGAGGCTGGAATGCTGCTCGATCAACGCGACTAAACCCGACTGAGCGCCCGGAGCGGCCACAATTGCAGACGAGGTAGCCACCGCCGCCTTAACAGGTGGCACGCCCGAAGAAGGTGCGATGGCGACAATCGAAGTCATCGGCATGCTCGCAACAGGCGAGGTCACGATGACAGGTTCGTCCTCCCCTTGAGGCGACGAAACCTCCCCGGGCGAGCTAGCCCCCGAAGACACTCCTGCCTCAAAATTCGGCGCCTCCACGTCACCGCCAGGAGCCAGAACAAAGCCGGAAGGCGCTTCAACGCCATGCTCCCCGTGGACGTCATCCCCTGAAAAAAGGACAAGAAAGCAAAATGTCAAAACACAGTGGTAATCCTCCTAGGAGGAGACATCGAAACGATATTTACCCGGAGCCAACGGCATATACGACGCATCTGCAGCAGATGTAGCTAAGCCACGCCTTAATGACGCGATACGAACTGTCATACCTGGAGAAGGAGGTGGGCCGACCGACATCGCCAAGAGTTCGGTCAAGCCTTCCCCGAGACGCGGTCGAGGTTCATCAGCCGGAGTCTCGCTAAGCGCGCTCGCTAACGCAGGAGTAACTCCGCCCGCTACTGACCTCAGGGAAGATTCTCCCATCTGTTGGAGCCACGCAGGCAATCCCGCTCCGCTGCTTGGAGCAGCCGCAGTGACAGCAGCCTCTAGCGAGGACTCTCCGGCGCCACCAGCCAGAACTGTAGAAGGTCCCCCTCTGAAAGGCGAGGAACCTCCGGCCAAAGAATCATCCCTGATACAGGGAGATGCAGGCTCATTCCCGGGAACCTCAACACCAGGAATACGGAGAGGATGAGCAACCGTCTCCTTCCTCCTCTTACGAAGGGAAGCTTCCTTCGGAGCAGAAGCCCGTCGCTTCCCGGAAGAGACTACCAGAGCCCCCGCCGGCAGAGGTACTACACACCTCGGTAACGACACCAGAGGCTCATCCGGAGTACCAGATTCCTCGCCCTCGTCAGAAGAAACCGAGGGGACTTCGACCCTTCCCCCAGGCTTGGCGGAAGGCACCCTGAAGCTCCCACGCCTGTCAAAATTGTGGTGGAAAATGCTAACCGCCACATAAAATTGGACGCAGGAGTGAAGGATGCGCAGCTCCGTGGAGGTTGTAATGACCGGCACGATAAAAATTGCCCCCGTACAACCCATGATAAAATATCGCCACCCTCTAGCTCTATCAATGAGTCCACCCTTGGACCTGAAGCTGGTGACGGCGTTGCCCACATGTAACTGGTCGTACCCGAACTGCCTGGCGAACCGACTAGGCAGGTAGGGCTCGAAGAAGCAATGGTCTTCGCTCCTATACAGCAGATGGGAAGGTCTAATACAGACCAACCAATTAAACGCCTCCGGAGAAAGAACGGTCTTCCCTCGACCTGAATCCTCGAGCCACAGCCCTGACTGGTTGCGATGCACAGGAGGGGGAGTACAAAGGATCTTCCAGCCATGGCTGAGGTTCAAAACCAGCCGACAGTCTAAAACTGTATTCACATTCCAGGAGGAATCCCTGTAATTCAATAGGAATATACCCCCTGAGCTGCTACCGGAACCGGGTGACATAACCCGAGAATTGTGGAAAATTAACCATCCCATCAAGTACAAGTATGGTAATTCCACCCTAGGGAAGCTCTCCCGCCGAGCTTCATCAACGAGCAACCCATCTGTCATGGCCCTCAGGCCAGCCTGTATACGGCACACCATGGCAGAAAGCAAGCCCAGTCTTGCCCCAAACACCAGGCGCACTGCCGGCCACAGGATATTGCGGTGAATGCGGTCCGCGGACGTGGTGCCCGGCAACACTACTTGACGCAGCCATATGGAGAGGAAACCAGCCAGCTAGGCCTCCTTAGACAAAGGCCTGCGGCAATGCCTCAAGTAACTACAGGCCTTAGTGCCTTCCGGGTACTTTTCTACCCCCTCCACAAGAATCTGATCCGGAGCTTCAGCCTCCTCCATAAGAGTCTCCACAACTTGGGCACTGAGGACGCCCAAGCAGTTCACGGGCTCTTTCTTACCACCCGAGGCTTTCTCCGACCTGGCGGCCCTGGCTCGGTGGAAGAAGAGGTAAGACATCCACTTGGTGGTGTGAGCCAAATCAGAAGGCTCGTTATAAAAAGTGGTGCACGCGAAGTACTGACACATCAGCTCCTGATATACTTCCGCCACCCGAGGGTCCAAATCCCCCAACTCCCGGTTGGTGGGAACGTACTCTTCATATGGGGTATCCCCCATCGGCAGTCTCGAGACAACTGCCATCTCATGAAGGGCCAACCCCAACTCCCCTAGTGGAGTGGCGAAGGTCCCGGTGAGCGGAATGTACCGCTCCATCAGTGCCAGGAACAAATTAGGGTTCGGAGGCAGCCCGACGCTCGTCGCACTTACAGCGGCATATAGTCCAATGCCCTCCAACTCTCTCTGGAAGTGCTTTAAGGCCCAGTCAACTAGGCATCTCCATCGGGAGTTCGATGGGGCGATCCACCCATTGCACCGAGGATTCTCCTTGGGATATACCCCACCTCGACTCATGAAGTCGTTGCAGAAGGTCGACAATTGGACCGGCTGGATCATCGAGCTATCTTCACTTGGAACACTGCCCGGGCACAGTCCTCGGAACAATGTCACAACGCCAGAAGGGCGACTAACAAACGACCCCTGGTCAGCGCCTTTCAGATGAAAGATCTTCCCCGGCTTCCCGTGAAGATCAGGAGTCAGCTTCCAAGACATCTTCCTGGGATGCGTCGCATGGGAGAAGGCCGAGATGGGATAATCCCTCGGCATCATCGGCAGGGACAAGACCAAATCCCCGACAGAGAAAACCCAAGGCTCCCTCTTGGGCTTCGTCTGGGACTGTTTATCAATCATGTCCCCAAAAAGGAAAGCCGACTTTATGTACTGCTTCCCATCTACACGTAACAAGGGTTCGCCGTTGATCATACTCAACAGCATTCGCTCACCCTGGGCCGATATCAGGAGCTCCCTTCCCTCAGGATACTGGGGTCCAGAGATAGGAAATGCCACATGGGACAGATCCTCCAGATAGTTCGAGTGCAACATCCCCACAGCGGAGCCCATCACCTCAGCCAATGGGGACTCACCCAGATCAACTGCAAGATAATGCAAAGAAGATATGTCATTACAAGTCTGGCACAAACACACGGACCAAGGAAACGACAGTCTGTGCTTTACGCCAAGATTGTACAAATTTGGTCACCTTACGCCGGAAGTCTCCTCCACAAACGTAAAATTCAAATTTTACGAAATACGCCAATTTTCGGTAGCCCGAGCTATTTACGCCCAGAGCTACGAAAATACGGAGTCTTTATGCTGACACATTAGAAATGTGGGCATAAAAGATGAAAACGCCTTCGTGTGTCATCTTCCTCAAAAGAGGCTATCAGCATAAAAGACGACTAGCGCAGTCACGTTCAACGTGTGCGAAGGATTTTTTGTCGTTTGTGTCATCCCAAAAAAGTTCTACCTCTAAAGCCGGGAGCGCTAGTCGTCGGCGGGATGCTCCCCTCAGAGGGAAGTTCACCTTGCCCGACCGGAAATTCCCTCGCCGGGACAGAAGAATGAGAAGAAGAACCTATGCTCTTTCCCTTAGCGGAGGGGGTTTGTTTCGGCGCCATTTCTGAAAGACTCGAAGTGCTCGGAGAAAGAACGAAGAAAAACTCGAACAGTCGAAAGCCCTCTTTCGCAAAAGACAGATAAAAAGTTTTTCTTTCCAGAAGCTGGGGATATGTATACAGTCCGGGTCGACTCCTCGAATCCTCGGACGAACCCCTTAAGACCCTAACCAAATCTCGCAATTAATAGTTGATTATGATTGGATGCTACGTCAGCCCACTACCCTTGGAAGATGGACAGTCAGCGAATTCGAAAAGTTTTTTCGTGCAAGACGGTTCAGCGGGTTCTACGCTAAATGAGCTTTCTACGCTCGACAGTAACGGATCTACAGTTTTACGCTCGCAAGCTACAAGTCTATGGTTTTACGCCCGGATGCCTTTGTGCTCGGAAGCTTTTATGCTCGAGAGGCCACAAACCTACGACTTTATGCTCAGCAGATACCAAATCGACGATCTCACGCTCGGTGGCGCTCAGTTTACGCTCAGCAGCAACAGATCCGCAAACCTCACGCTCGAAGAAATTTTCTTTTCAGGAGCTACAAATCAAACAGTTCTATGCTAAAGGAGCTTTCTACGCTCGACAGCAACAAATCTAACGACTTTACGTCCGACAGCTACAAGTCTATGGTTTTTCTTGCCCGGATGCCTTTGTGCTCGGTAGCATTCTATGCTCGAGAGGCAACAAACCTACGACTTCACACTCAGGAACCACAGGTCTACGATTTCACGCTCGATGGTGTTCTACGCTCACAGGCTACAGATCTACAGTCCTACGCTAAAGGAGCTTTTCTACGCTCGACAGCTACGAATCTAACGGCTTTACGTTCGACAGCTACAAGTCTATGGTTTTTCTTGCCCGGATGCTTTTGTGCTCGGTAGCATTCTATGCTCGAGAGGCAACAAACCTATGACTTCACGCTCAGGAACCACAAGTTTACGATTTCACGCTCGATGGTGTTTTACGCTCAAGAGGCTACAGACATGATTTCCCGCTCCACGACTTTCCGCATATCCAAATAGTCCCCAAGGCGGTCAAGTGTAAAGAGTTCACACAGAAGATACTCGTTCTTGACCCAAAGCATCCCCAAGTACCCGAAGTATGCAGAGTTCAAACATTGAGAAATTACTCCTCTCGGGTCCAGAAAACTGGAGGTTCATCCAGATTCCAGTCTGAACATCTCGTCTATCAAAGTGGCAACTCAGTTTGACAGCCAAAAACCTCGACCCTGTTCCAAGGAAGTTTCGAGAGATCATTCTTGAAGACGAATTCTGAACAAAACAAAATTCTGCTCATCAGAGAGGCAACAGTTCAGAAATTCTACGCAGTCCTAGCAACATAATAGTTCTAAATGTTCAAAGTGCTCAGCAGCGTTCTATGGACTATCCGCTATGCATAAAGGATAGGGCCTAATACTCTTTCTATCAGAGTCAGCGTAAAGATTCAGACGTGTCGAAGCTGTACATATTCAGACTTCACAAGCAACGTATGGCAAGACGATCATATGGAGAAGAAGACGATCTTATTAAAGATTAAAATCATGATTACATATGAGGAAAATCCAATCTACAAGGGTTTTTTCTCTATTTTTCATGATTACATCTGAGAAAAACTCCATCTACAAAAGGAGATACCCCTTTGTCGTCTGGACGCCGCCCTCAAAATCTGTTCTGACAGGTTTTGGCATCGGCGATCTTCCTCTTCATCCAAGAAGATGATCAGTGGCAGGAGGATACAGAACTGGGCAGATGACCCATCCTCCAAACAGGAGGAAAGCAGGGTAAATCTGCTTTCCTACAGACCACCGCCACGCTAGCCGGTCTGTCTGCCTCTCGTCACCAGAGGCATCGAGAGAAGGCACTGCTTGCAAGCAGTGTGGGCCAATACGACCCTTCCTCTCTCCTGGGGCAACGCCATACAAAGTTGTTGATTATCCCGAGCAAGGAAGGCAAAGATGTCCTTCCATGATCCATCGTTGCAGTGGACACTTGCTCGAAGATGCCATCTTTTACGGCTCCCTCTTCCTCAGATCGATCCGACGAACTCCGACGATCATCTCTGCATGACAATGGGAATGTGGTGAAGACAGGTTCACCCCCCCAGCCTTTTATAGGCAAAAGAGATCACAGCGGTCCCCAATAAATCCGCCATAAAGTCAGCATCGACCGTTTCAACGCTCCATTCAGAAACGTTTCGAGTTACGAGGGGCCGTTCATGCTTCATTCAAAGTGTTTCAAATTCCGAGGAATTTAAAAGCTTTGAAGGGGGTCTTGTAGAAGCATAAAAAAAAATGCTTGGAAGATCTACGCAGCGTCTTGATACAGAGCAGCGTAAGCAGAGGCCTTCAGAGCCATCCAACGTAAAACAGGGTTCTTCATCGTCTCCATGGCGTAAAACCCAGCCGCTCTCAAAGCAGCGTTAAAGCGTACGAGGAACGCTTCGTATTCCCGAAAAGAAACTGTCCATAGTATGATGGCGAAAAAGTGCTGCACAGCTACCCAAACGACGGCTGGGAACGGGGGCAGACCCCTCGGGACGTGCTCCATAGTATGATGGCGAATCTCAGCATTTAATGCAGAAGATTTGGTTAAAATATTACCAAACCGGCGCTTACTAAAATCCTCCGGCGTAAACCGCTCTTTTGCGTGCAAAGAGAACACGCTGCCTTATTTTACACAGGCAAACATGGGCTATTTTAAGCTCCGCAGAAGACAAACCGCCTGCCACGTCAAAAGCTGCACTTCGTACAGGGCTCGAGGCACGTCTCTCCGCCAAAGCACACAGAGCGGTGACAGTGTCCCCTCAAGGCACGTTCCTCCGCCAAAATGCACAGAGCGGTGACAGTGTCCCCTCAAGGCACGTCCCTCCGTCAAAACGCACAGAGCGGTGACAGTGTCCCCTCAAGGCACGTCCCTCCATCAAAACGCACAGAGCGGTGACAGTTTTCCCTCAAGGCACGTCTCCGCATTTAATGCACAGGATGATGACAAATCTCTGCCAAAGATTTGATCTCCAAAAGCCGTAATTCCGGCTAAAGACGTCCACATCAGCACCCTGGCACGGTACGCAGCGGCTTCTACGCCCATTCAGGATCTGTGCTCCTACGGCTTCCACGCCCCCTCAGTCTCTACGACTGCTCGGCTTCCACGCCTACTCGGCTTCTATGCCTGTTCGACTTCTATGCCTGCTCGGCTTCCATGCCTACTCGGCTTCTATGTCTGTTCGGCTTCTATTCCTGCTCGGCTTCCATGCCCCCTCAGTCTCTACGACTACTCGGCTTCCACGCCTACTCGGCTTCTATGCTTATTTGGCTTCTACGCCAAGGTGACAGACATTTGGCTTCTACGCCAACCTCTTCTACACAAGGGATACCTACCTACGTGGCTTCTACGCCGTGATCTCCGCAGCAGATATACGCGTTTCGTCCCCTTAGTTGGACGCGCGTCACTTGCTTACTCAAAAGGTCATTATTACGCAGGCATTGGTTACTTTAACCGTTGTATAAAAGGGTGCTCTACTGTCCACTCCTCGGTTGCTATACCAACGGAGTGGTCACTGTTACCAAAGACTCTATAAATAGAGGCCCCTGTCAATGGGGAACAAGGTCGAAAAATTGGTCAAGAAACCGATATCAGATCCCAGGTCAGAAAATTTGGCCAAGAATACCAATATCAGATTAAAGCTCGAAACTTTGAAAGAAGGATCGAACAAGGTCACCGAACCGGAGATCAAGAGGGAGAGACAGAGAGAGAGAGAAGAATACAGAACTCAGGCAAGGAATAGGGAGCGACGACCTTCAGCATCACGCATCCACCCTCCTTCGCAACCTCCGAAGCTGTATCCTGTCTTCCACGGCACTTCTTCAATATCGTGTAGTCCAAGGGCTAAAGTGATCGACCGCAGATCAGACACCTATAGCAATTTATACCCAGATTAAATAAATTGTACTCCCGCATCCTCGTATAGGATCGAATTGTACAAGTTTGTTTGTAAACCAAAGGGCACGGGTCTCGTATAAACCCTGTCATTGAAATACACTTTCATTCTTTCATCTAATACCACAAACAATAGACTTTCGTCGTTTGATGTCGCAACCTTTTGCGGGAACAGAGGAGCCGACAGAGGTCCACGCTTGGCTCACCAGCATTCAGTACCAGCTGGAGGCTACCGACCTCCCCCGACATTGATGGATGACGGCCGTCAGAATGCAGCTCACTGGCAATGCGCATCACTTGTGGCTTTCCGAGGAGCAGCATTTGGGACCAGATCGTGCCGCATGGGAAGAGTTCACTAGGCTCTTCCAGGAGATGTACATACCCTCTACTTCCCGAGCAGAGCTTCGGAACAGATTTTAGAACCTCAGGCAGGGGAGTATGACTGTAGAGGAATACAATGCTGAGTTTCTCCGCCTGAGCAGGTTTGCACCGTACCTGATCCCCACTGAGGAGGCAAAGGCCGAGAAGTTTTATGAGGGCCTGAGTTTCCAGACTCAGAGGCTTATCTGGTCCATAGCCCCCACCTCTTACTCTGAGGTATTACTTGTAGCACGACGCTAGGACCGCATCAACAAGATGGAGGCAAGCCAGAAGCGCTCCTATGCGTCGTCATCAGCAGTCCGAGCCCCGCAGGGAGGACCTGCGAAGCGTCCCCTAGTACATCAGCTGCAGCAGAGGGCAGCACCACAGCAGGGAGCTGTCATTCCCACATGCCATTACTGCGGCAAGAAGGGACATCTATTAAGGGACTATCGACGGATACTGGGTGCTTGTTTGAGATGTGGGTCGGACCAGCATGCAGTCTGAGATTGCCCAGACCAGAGGGCTCCAGCACTGATGATTCATCGACCAGCCCTGCCAGCACCGAGGCCTTATCAGCAGCCTCCTGGACCGAGGCTGCCTTACGCAGGAGCAGGAGCTCAGCGACCACCAGTACCAGGGGGAAATCAGAGGAGGCCACCCTTGGCCCCACAGGAAGGTCAGTTCCACCAGGATCGACATTAGCCGAGGGCACCGGCACCGAGACATGGTCAGGCCTATGCTATGACTATTGAGGAGGCATAGACAGCCGGAGAAGTGATCGCAGGTACTATCTTAGTAGCTTTATTACCAGCATTAGTCCTATTTGATTCTGGTGCCACACACTCTTTTATAGCTGCTAGTTTCGTGGCCACCCATAGAATAGCCACCGCACCCCTTTCAAAGGTCAAGAGGATTCCTATAGGAGGTGGAATAGTACCTGTTAGCGACACTTGTAGATCATGTTCAATAGTTGTCTGCGGGCGAGAGATGCGTGCCCGATTTCTGGTCTTCTCCATGCCGGACTATGACATTGTCCTAGGCATGGATTGGTTGAGCCAATACCACGCAATGCTAGATTGCCATCGTGGTTTTGTCATCTTTAGACCCCCAGATCACCCAGATTTTGAGTTTTTTTGGGGAGCCCGAGAGCATGGTGTCCAACCTACCCTAGCGACATACATTGCAGAAGGTGAACCGATGTACCCTCACTTTATAGCAGAGTTTGTGGACGTGTTTCCAGAGGATCTCCCAGGATTGCCACCTGACAGAGAGATTGAGGTCACTATAGAGTTGACTCCAGGAGCCGAGCCAATTACTTCCCCCGTTTACAGACTAGCACCTAATGAGTTGGTTGAGCTGAAAGTCCAAGTAGATGATCTCTTAGATAAGGGTTTCATACGGGCTAGTATATCTCCATGGAGAGCACCTATTCTGTTTGTACCGAAGAAGGACGGGACGGTATGCTTGTGTATCGATTACAGGGCGCTAAATGCTATAACAGTAAAGAACAAGTATCCATTGTCGCGCATCGATGATTTGTTTGATCAGCTTAGTGGAGCATGTTTATTCTCGAAGATCGATCTCTGATCCGGTTATAATCATATCAAGGTACGGAGAGAGGACATCCCGAAGACGGCCTTTCAGAAGAAGTATGGCCACTATGAGTTTTTAGTCATGCCGTTTGGTTTAACCAACGCGCCAGCAGTATTTATGTGTTTGATGAACAATGTCTTCTACCAGTACTTGGATAAGTTCATGGTGGTATTTATAGATGACATCTTGATATATTCCAAGAGCTAGGAGGAGCATGAGAGGCATCTCAGGATCGTGTTGGAGACGCTGAGACATGAGAGGCTGTACGCCAAACTCAGCAAATGTGAGTTCTGCTTGGATAGAGTACCATTTTTGGGATACATAATTACCGGAGATGGACTATCAGTTGACCCGAAGAAGATAGCTGCAGTTGAAACCTGGACTACCCCTACGTCAGTTATAGTGGTTAGGAGTTTCCTCGGACTTGCAGGATATTATCGGAGGTTCATAGAAAACTTCTCGAGGATAGCTGCGCCTATAACGCGGCTGACGCGTAAAGGCGAGGAGTTTATTTGGACCGACGAGTGTCAGGCGGCTTTCGATGAGCTGAAGAAGCATCTGACATCAGCACCGATTCTGACACTACCTTCAGGATCAGGAGTATTTGTAGTATATAGTGATACGTCTGGGAGCGGATTGGGATGTGTACTAATGCAACACGGCAAGGTGATAGCCTACGCATCTAGACAGCTGAGAGTTCATGAGAAGAACTATCCGACGCATGACTTGGAGTTAGCTGCAGTGATATTTGCACTAAAGCTATGGAGACATTACCTTTGTGGTGAGCGTGTGGAGATTTACACAGATCATAAAAGTTTGAAGTACGTCTACACGCAGAAGGAGCTCAATATGAGGCAGAGGCGCTGGCTAGAGTTGATAACAGATTATGACATTGAGTTACAGTACCACCCTGGCAAGGCGAATGTCATAGCAGATGCCTTAAGCAGGAAGCCCATGGCATACTTTTTGACGACTCAGCAGCAATTGCTAGAGGATCTCCAGGAGCTTGGGATAGAGATTATAATTCCAAGCATGGATGGACAGATGTCCAGTCTTGAGGTTCAGTCTACTTTGTTTGAGAGGATCAAGACAGCCTTACCTACAGATGCGAGGTTTCGACATCTACGAGAGAGGACAGAGACCGGTATGCAGACGGGACTCAGGATTCATGAAGACGGAACGTTAAGGTGTAGAGATCGCCTATATGTTCCAAGTGGCGAGCTACGCCAAGAGTTGATGACCGAGGCGCATAGCTCGATTTATTTTATTTATTCCGGGGGTACGAAGATGTACCGAGATTTGAGACAATATTTCTGGTGGCACGGGATGAAGAGAGAAATTGCAAGATTCGTGGTGAAATGTTTGGTTTGTCAGCAAGTCGAGACTGAACATCAGAGGACTGCAAGATTATTGCAGCCGCTTCCCATTCCCGAGTTGAAGTGGGAACACATTACCATGGACTTCCTCACAGGATTCCCGCGGAGCCCTAGCGGGAAGGATGCAGTTTGGGTTATCGTAGACAGACTCACCAAGTCTGCACATTTCTTGCCTTTCAGAGTTGGGCAATCCACGGAGATTTTAGCTGACATGTATGTTAGGCAGATAGTATGATTACATGGAGTGCCTGTCAGTATCGTATCGGATCGTGATTCCAGATTCATGTCGTATTTTTGGCAGAGTATGCAGGAGAGCCTAGGAACTCGTCTCAAGTTCAGCACTGCATATCATCCACAGACTGATGGTCAGTCAGAGCGCACGATACAGATATTAGAGGATATGTTGAGAGCGTGCATGATTGATTTTGGAGGATCTTGGGAGGACCACCTACACTTGTTGGAATTCTCCTACAATAACAGTTACCAGGCTAGCATACAAATGGCACCTTATGAGGTACTGTACGGCAGGAAATGCAGGTCGCCAGTTTGTTGGAGTGACATGGGAGAGCGTCAGATACTTTGTCCAGAGTTGGTGATACAGACAGTGGAGAAGGTCAAGCAGATTCAGAGCCACCTGTGTGCAGCACAGCACAGACAAAAACATTGGGCAGATGCGCACCGCAGGCCATTGGAGTTCAAGGAGGGTGACCACATATTTTTGAGAATATCACCTACTCGGGGTACCATCAGATTCGGAGGCAGAGGCAAGCTGAGTCCGAGGTACATCGGGCCTTTTGACATCTTGGAACAAGTTGGCGAAGTGGCTTACCGTCTTGCATTGCCTTCATCATTAGAGGGAGTGCATGACGTATTTCACGTATCGCAGCTGAGGAGATATATCGCAGACCCTAGCCACGTGCTTGATCATTCGAAGATTACAGTCGGGCCCAGTCTGTCTTACGTAGAGCAGCCAGTTGAGATCCTCGATCGCAGCGAGAAGACTTTGAGAGGACAAACTATTCGACTGGTCAGAGTTGCATGGAAGCACCATTCACCAGGCGAGTCTACTTGGGAGCACGAGAATTCAATTCAGCAGCGATTCCCATACTTATTTGAGGAGCAAGGTACGAATTTACGTACGACTTTTGATTACTAGTTGATTTAAAATCCTTTTAGCTATTATCGTGCTTTACTTTTAATTTCGAAGACATAATTTTTCTAAGTTGGAAAGAATGTAAACCCCCTCGATTAATTCTATAGATAGTCAAGTATGGATTGGAAATTTTTTTGGATTAGCAATAGATGTTGAGGTTTAGAGTATAGTTGAGTTTGTTTGTTGTTTTATTTTATTTAATTAAACCCTTGGCGCGCCCTATCATTGCTAAATTATTCGGAGCCTAATATCAGCCCATAAATTCTATCAAACTATTATACTTCTGAGATGACAACCGATGTGATAATCTATAGCCAAAAACTCGAAGAGTTCATTCAGAGGTAATATGAACATGACAAACTTTCGAGTTGTGACTCCACTGGGGTGGAGGTACACATCTGCTCAGAGGTAATATGGACATGGCAAACTTTGTGGACCTAACACCACTGGCGTACTTAGAGTTTAAGTACGGGCGCTAAGTTGAGATGACAACCGATGTGATAATCGATAGCCAAAAACTCGGAGAGTTCGTTCATAGGTAATATGAACATGACAAACTTTCGAGTTGTGACTCCACTGGGGTGGAGTCATACATCTGCTCAGAGGTAATATAGATATGGCAGTTTTTGTGAACTCAACACCACTGGCGTAGTTAGAGTTAAGTACGGGTGTTAAGTTGAGATGACAATCGATATCAGAGGTAATATGAACATGATAATCGATAGCCAAATTTAGGAAGGTTTGTTCAGAGGTAATATGAACATGACAAACTTTGTAGACCTAACACCACTGGCGTTCTTAGAGTTTAAGTACGGGCGCTAAGTTGAGATGACAACCGATGTGATAATCGATAGCCAAAAACTCGGAGAGTTCGTTCAGAGGTAATATGAACATGACAAACTTTCGAGTTGTGACTCCACTGGGGTGGAGGTACACATCTGCTGAGAGGTAATATGGACATGGCAGTCTTGGTGGACTCAACACCACTGGCGTACTTAGAGTTAAGTACAGGTGTTAAGTTGAGATGACAATCGATATCAGAGGTAATATGAACATGATAATCGATAGCCGAATTTTAGGAAGGTTTGTTCAGAGGTAATATGAACATGACAAATTCCCTGGGTTGGACCTGAAGAATTCACTGGGGAAACTTTTTAGATTCATCATCTGGTATTTTCTTGAGGGAGCAAATTGTCACATCAAAGTGAAACCAATTTGCAGTGATCGTCTCCTCGTTTATAGATTTAAAGTGATGACCTTGGCATCGATCAACTCCTGAATTCTCCTTTTTAGTACATAGCATGCCTTTGTAGGATAATGAATGTACTAATAAAAGAGACAATAATCTGGGTCATTGTCTTTGCCAGCCCTCTCAGGGTATCTGATGTTGGGTAGCTGAAGTTTGTTTTCCTTCATCAACGTATTGAAGATTTTACTGATGTCATCTTCATTGAAGGAGAAAGTCCCTTTTGGCCTTCGGGCTCCTGATGCTTGAGTTCTATGGTCTTCTGGGAAGATCGTCATCGTTGCATCATCTTCGAATTCTGAGGGAATTCTACCCCCAGCTTTGGATGTTGCTCGGTTTTGTCGAGGAAGACTACTCCCAGACTTGTCGTTGCACTTGCGGAGATCACAGCGCTCATCTGGTTCCCCGTAGAGGTCAGATGTTGTCTTGCGCACGGAGCGTGATTTGTACTTCCGATTTGGCGCTGAGGCATCATCAGAAGTTTTGTCTGTACCGCGCGTAGCGGGAGACTGGTTTCTACGCGTAGAGCGCAGTGGATACTTCTGGGTTAGTGCTGAGGCTTTGCCCAAAGTTTTGTCTGTACCGCGCGTAGCGGGAGACTGGTTTCTATGCGTAGAGCGCAGTAGATACTTCTGGGTTAGCGCTGAGGCTTTGCCCGAAGTTTTGTCTGTACCGCGCGTAGCGGGAGACTGGTTTTTACGCGTAGAGCGTAGTGGATACTTCTGGATTAGCGCTGAGGCTTTGCCCGAAGTTTTGTCTGTACCGCGCGTAGCGGGAGACTGAATTTTACGTGCGGGGCACGGAGGGAGCAATGCTACAACCTCATTGGTCGGAGAGATCGGAGAGTCCACAGGAATGGTAGAGGATGTCTTGGGCATCCAGACCTTGCACAGCTTCCTGTTGTCTTGGACGGAGAGAGGGTGAGAGTTACCTCCGGTTCGAAGCATGTCTTCGTAGGTAGACTGGTCGAATTGGACGACCAGTGTCTTCTTCACGGTTCCTACAGATACCGCATCGTGTTGAGCAATTACTTCCTCATCAGAAGAGAAAGATTTTCCCAGCAGAGTCGCCATCTTGTTTGTGGTATTAAACGAAAGAATGAAAGATGTATTCAGGATAGGGTTTATACAAAATCTGCCTTCTTTGGTTTACAAACAAACTTGTATAATTTGATCCTATACGAGGATATGGGAGTACAATTTATTTAATCTGGGTAAATATTGCTATAGGTGTATGATCTGCAGTCGATCACTTTAGCCCTTAGACTACACGATGTTGAAGAAGTGCCGTAGAAGACAGGAAGCAGCTTCGAAGGTTGCAAAAGAGGGTGGATGCACGATGCCAATGTCGTCGATCGCTACTCTTTGCCTGAGCTCTGGATGCTTCTCTCTCTCTCTCTCTCTCTCTCTTGACCTTGGATCTGATATTGGTTTCTTGGCCAATTTTTTCGACCTTTTTCCTCACTGATAGAGGTCTCTATTTTTAGAGTTTTAGTGACAGTGACCACTCCGTCGGTATAGAAATTGAGGAATAGAAAGTACAGCACCCTTTTACACAATAGTTAAAGTAACCAATGCCTGCGTATAGATGATCCTTTGAATGAGCGTGTGACGCGGGTCCAACTAAGGGACAAAACTCGTATAATCGCTACGAAGATCACGGCGTAGAAGCCACGTAGGTAGGTATCCATTGTGTAGAAGAGGTTGGCATAGAAGCCAAATGTCTGTCACCATGGCATAGAAGCCAAATAGTTATCAAACCGGTATAGAAGCCGAATAGGCGTAGAAGCCGAATAGGCGTAGAAGCCGAGTGGTCGTAGAGGCCGAGCAGGGGTAGAAGCCGAGTGGTCATAGAGGCCGAGCAGGCGTAGAAGAGTAGTGGTCATAGAGGCCGAGCAGGCGTAGAAGCCGAGTAGGCGTAGAAGCCGAGTGGTTATAGAGACCGAGTGAGCACAGGACCGAGTAGGCGTAGGAGCTGTATGGGTGTAGAAGCCGCTGCGTACCGTGCTAGAGCGCTGATGGGGACGTCTTAGCCAAAATTATGGCTTTTGAAGATATAATCAAATCTCTTACATTAAATGCCGAGATTTGCCACCATCCTGTGCATTAAATATGGAGGCGTGTCTTTGAAGGTCTGCAACCCCTTCTGCGCATCAGTCGCAGAGACGTGCCTTGAGAAACTGTCGCCGCTCTGTGCATTAGACGTAGAGACGTGCCTCGACCCCGTACGGAGTACAACTTTTGATGTGGCAGGCGGTTTGTCTACTGCAGAACGTAAACAGCTCGTGTCTGCCTGTGTAAAATAAGGTAGCGTATCCCTTCGTGCTTGTAAAAACAGTTTACGCAAAGGGGATGGCGGTATTTGACAGCTTGGGTCGCAGTGCTGTGCCATCATTATAGCCGTCGTCTGGGTAGTCGAGCCGTATCCCTTTGTCAGAAGTCCAGACGTCAGGTTCATTGCAGGATCTTCATTGAAGGGTCTGACAGGTTTACTTCGGAGAATACGAAGCGTCTCTTGTACACCTCAATGCTGCGTCCGAAAGAGGATGAGTTTTACGCCCTGGAGGCGATGAAGCACCCTGTTTACGCTGAAGCGGCTTGGACGTACTGCCTTACGCGGATGGTCCTTTGAGCTTTCATATTTCATGCTGCATTTTAGCGAAAAGAGCTCTGTTGCATGCTTGATGGCTCTAAAGGCCTCTGCTTATGCTGCTCTGCACCAATATGCCGCGTATAGTCATCCGGCGTATTTTTTATGCTTCTACAACAGTCGTGGTTCTTCATACCAGTTAGTTTATTTTCCTTCGGGTCAACGCATCTTCTCAGATTTGACACGTACCTGTCTGATAGTTTTAGCCCATGTATCCACCTACAAAGTCTTTCTTTATCCTCCTTGTGCAGTAAAAAAAAATGTCTTAGGCTTCTTATACTTTTTATTCCCTTCCTCTATCAAATACAATGCATGGCGTCTGCATATTTCTTTCAAGTCCAACCTGACCTTGAAATTTTCTTTCGTCTTCCCCTTTACATCCATCACAGTATTAATTATGTTGTCAAACACATTCTTCTCGATATGCATGACATCAAGGTTATGTCTGATCAGATTGGTGCTCCAATATGGCAGATCCCAGAATAGGCTCCTCTTTGTCTAGTTATGAGTGTGACCAAATCCATCGCACTTGTATCCCTTAGTAGGCTCTTCGGTAGTACATGGTAATTATTTAACCTCTTTTTATATCGTGTCTCTCGGCCACCTTAGAGATAGATTTTTCTTCTCTATAACGTCGGCAAGAAATACATTCCTGTACCTGCAAAATGGATGATCCGACGGCAAAAATTGTCGATGACAATCGAAGAAGCAAGATTTTCCTCCGTATTTTAAATGAAAAGCCTTAGTACGGTCCATACAATAGGGCATAAGAGACGACCATGAGTGATCCATCCTGATAATATGTCATAAGCTGAAAAGTCATTGATGGTCCACATTAGTGCTGCCCTCATCTGAAAATTCTGCTTTTTTAACATCGTACGTGTTGGCGCCTACTTCCAACTGCTTATTCAACTCATCTATCAACAGTTGCAAGTACACATCAATGTTCCTCTTTGAATTATTTGGACCCAAAATAATAACGGTTAAACATAACTGTAGTCTTCATGCACATTCAAGGTGGTAGGTTGTACCAGCTAACAATCACAGGCCAATACGAATACTGAGCGCCCAAATTCCCAATGGGGTAAAACCGTCGGAGGAGAGTCCCAATCTTACATTACGCGGATCCAAAAAAATTGGGACACTCTCGATCGAAGTACTTTTATGCTTCTCCTCCTGATGGGTGATCCAACACTCCTTCAAATTTTTCTCGTTTGTGCCAACTCATATTTTCAGCAGTCTCCGTCACTATAAACAACCTCTGCAATCACGACGATAAAGGCAAGTAGTGCATCGAATCGGTTGGCTTTCTTGCACCGACAAACCTTCATGTACAAGTTTTCTTGTAGTGATCAGCACCACAAAATTTGTACACATCTTCATCCTTGTCGTCTTTGTAGTACAGCTTGTACCTGTTGCGACATGCATCAATTTTCTCGTATCTCATCCAGAGCGATCTCACCATCCTCTTAGACCGGTAAAAGTCTTTAGGTAACTTAGCACCCACCGGCAGGATCTTTATAATCAATTCCATCAGTCGGTTGTAGCATTCTTGAGACATGTTAAAATCAGACTTGATGCTCAACAGTCTTGTAACCACCTCCAATAGTGAATAATTCTCACAACCATGATATAATAGAGTTCTTTCATTCTCTAGTAACTCCATTAATTTTGAAGCATCGGCATTCGGTGCCTCCTCAGTTGCATCATAGTTTTTCGGATCGAAACTAGGCCCGGCAGCATCAAAAACCATGTTTACGCACCCGTCGTTGTAATCAGCGTGGTCATGGACACCCATATACGGCTCCACATAAGGCTCCAGCTCTGATGCTAAAGACACAAGTTCTTCGTGTGAGGTCCACTAATAGTAATTTGGCGTAAAATCTCTCGAGTATAAATGATATGTCACATACACTTCTGCGTGATATTTCAAGTTACGATATCTTACACACGGACACTTAATTTTGGTGTCAACCATGTACTGAGAGAACGCTTTAGTAAACTGCAAAAATTGTTCCACCCGCTGTATGAATTTATCCCGTACGCAGGATGACAGTTGTACATCCACGAAAATGATGCAGGTAGTAATTCAGATTTATTTCTAGATACTTCTGAAAAGATGAATAGACATTGTTCTAGTATATTATCCAAATGGATGTAAAGATGGACACACATGTGAACACTAATAAATGATATGTGTGACATCACGGATTCAATGTGAGCTACTCTCTGAAAAGAAAATTTTCTTAGGAGCATATGGATTAGAGTTTGGGTGTGGGAGTGTGGGTCCTTAACAAAAAAAATAGGTTGTGCAAAAATAAAGCCATATTTTTATCTATAGTCGTCTATAGTTAGCAATACTGAATCTATGTTATTTTCTTTATATTATACAATTTGCATTCTGTTCATGTTTAGTACATACTTATCACATTTATTAGTTTTATTTCAGTATTTATGTTACTTCAGATTTTATATTATTTTGGTGTAATTGTGAGCTGTAATTGTACTTTACTCAATCCTGACTAGATATTGTTGATATTTAGGCAAAGTGGATTATTCTTCCCTTATGGACCTTCTGAGGATGAAACTGAGATCCATGCCGCTGTCACATAACTAGATGGTTTAAATGTCCAAGGAGATGCATAGTCCTGTAATAAGTTATCTTAGGTGATTTAGCCCTAGAGTTTAGAACTCTTATCATTTTATTTTGATCGGGTTGTTCCCGAGATACACTATGGATTATACTTCTAAGGATGGTTAGACTTCTAATCCTATGTTGAGATATGGATATGGATATGTTTTATTAGTCTATTTTCTTATTCATTCTCAACATATATTATTTTTAACTGTTATTGAGTTGGATAGTATACTGTGATATTATATGTTTGAATTTTATATTTGGTGGATAGATACATACATATTAAGATATAGACAATATATTATTATCAATACCATGATGCACACTGGACTATACTCACACATTCTATCAGATTATTCGGAAATATGTCACATTTTTGTACATAGTAGGAAGGAATCTTAGAAATAGACATTTTTTGTGCATTGGCATCCTCGTCTGCTTATATATTGTTTAAGTCTAGGTGGATCTTTTGTAACACTTTTTACTACTTCCTTCTATATTTTTATAGGGGATATTACATATTTTCTAAGTTATTTATAAAAGCATAATTGTTAGGAAATGTCACCAATTTTTTTTTAATTACTCTCCAATTTTTTTTAATTGTTTGGGGACATTATATATTTAGATAAGTATAAAATCTAATTTATTCTTTATTAGATTTTAGTATACGTGTGTCCGGGTCCATGTGTCAGGGTTAGGGTTGTGTCCTGTGTGTGTTCATGTGTCATGCTTGTGTCCTGTGTGTGTGTGTCCTGGTTGTGTATGTGACAGTGTATGTGTCATGTCGTATTTGTGACAGTGTGTGTCATGTCATGTTGTGTCATTGTGTTTGTCGTGTCATGTCGTGTTTGTGGGTGGAGTCCTTGAAAACCATATATATATATATATATATATATATATTAGGGACGAGGAGGGGAGCCGGAGGGAGGAGGGACGCCGACAGAGGGAGGTTACTTCGTCAGAGGGAAGAGGAGCATGCCAGAGGAAGGAGGACGCGGGGATGCGTCAGGAGGGGGCTCGGGGAGGCGCCAGAAGAGGGGGGGGGCTTGATCGGGGAGGCACCGGAAAGGGGGCTCGGGGAGGCGGGGGGAGCAGACGGATGGGGGAAGCGCCGGAAGGGAAGGGGTCGAAACTAAATGGAATTTTTTTTGTAAAGAAGCTCGATGAAAATGGGGGGAAAGTGAATTCCAAGCCCTATATGAAATAAATTAGCAACATATGAAAATTACGTCGCTAAACATCGCGACATAAGCAAATATTGCGACTTAAATTTCCAAAATCGCTAAATGTCGCTAATATTCAAAATTTAGCGTTGTTTAGCAACTCCTGGTGACATTTATTTTCATTATATTAACTGTAGTCAAGGAACGTTGCTCCACGTCGCTACCAGCGACGTGTTGCGACATTTAATTTTGACGTTGCTAAATATTTATGATTCAGCGATGTTTAGATTTGACGTCGCTAAAATCGTCACTAATACATCATATTTTGGTAGTGAATGTTTAAAAATTGGACCAAATGTTAACACGGACAAGATATTTGGTTGAGTCAAACTGGTTCAACCAGTAGTTCAATTAGTGGGTTAACATAAGTAACCCAAATCTCTTCTGAACATTGCTTTTTATAAAAATATTAATTTATAATGGATTTTTAGAAGAAAAAAGTGGGTCAATTCTAACTTAGTCCAAAAATATTATCGATTCACGGATCAATAAGTTAAACCGGTCGGTCCAGTCTGGTCTAGATTTTAAAACACTACTTTTCCTCCACTTGTAAGTGAAACAATATGGGCGGCAATCCTTAATCCATCAAACTTGATATATAGCCACCATTCAGCTCCTCGAGACGGACCATAACCTAAAAAATGCGTCGTCCATCGGCACCTAAAATGCAACAACCCTCTTCTCCAGATACTTACATTTCGACAACACTCTTCACTACACAACATAGAAACAAACATGTACCCTTCAGTTCTTTCCATGAATACCATTCTCATCCTCATCTCGTTTCCCTTCTCCTCTGTATACAACCAAGACGATAAGGCGGCTCTCCTCGTGTTGAAGAGCTCCTTTCCGACCAATAATTTGATGTGTGGACCGATGCGACTGATTGCTGGTACATACAATGTGACTCAACCAGCAACATCTCTTTCCTCTCAATCTCAGATAACACACTTTGATGATATCACATATCCTTTGCCTCCAATCGATCTTTGTGGTTCGATCCCATATATCGGTGATATATATAGACCTCTCAAGGAGATATTCTTCGACGATCTGCCTAACCTAGTACGCCCTATCCGTCCCCAGTTGTCAAAGCTGAAGGACCTGCAGTCTCTGACAATCTATAACATCAGCGTCTCTAATCCGATCCCTTCGTCGCTTAGCTAGCTCAGGAATTTGAGCCACTTGAACTTGACCAATGTAACTACCACTTTTCCAGAGAAGGGTCTTTTTATAATTTTTATATGTTGTTAATTTTTAATATTATTATATATTAGTGATTTCCTATAAATTATATTAGTGGTTAGTGGTTAGTGGTTAGCCTATTGGTTAGATTTAGTGCTCGTGAACCTAAGTGGACCCAACTAGAATTGATATGACCATTGGTTTAATTAATTTATTAGTTTTGGTTGAGACATTAATTAGAGAGAATAAATTTAATAATCCATTTCTATCAAATTAGAACATTCCTTTAGTTAAACCCTCATTATTAAATATTCTTCATGACTAATTAGGAAGGACAAACTTATAAATAGATCCAACCCATCATGACAAAACCCTTTCCTCAAGCCTCCTTTATTTATTTTATTTTATTTCTCCACTACTTCATCTTCTTCCCCAATTTATCTTCTTCCTCTTCTCAAGAGTGGGGAAACACTAACTTTTTAACCCACTCAAATCCAAAATTTTACTATTACCACACCATTCTATCTTCAAAACTTCTTCATATGGAGAGCTAGTGCTTGGAGCTCAAGGAGGAAGCAAAGGAGAAGCATTAGCAAGAGGATTTGTGTCACTTTTTCTTCTATTCTTCTCCAAATTTGTGGAGATTCATTGGGATCTAACTCCCAATAGGTAAATCTCTCTTTTCCCCTAATTTTTATGGTAGAAACCCAAATAGAGATAATAGAAACCCTCTCATAGGTGGGAATGACCTTCTAATTTTAGATATTGGTGTTAGTGTTGAGTGTGTTTGAGAGTGGCATCTGGGAGTGTGGTGCAGGCAGTTCTTATTAGTAGAAAAGGGAAATTGTAGAGTGTGTCACTGTGTATTGTGTGAGGATGAGAATAAGTGTTATGAATGCACTGACAAGAGGAAATCTAGGGTGGATGATTTAAATGTGAGGGAGAGAGACCCCATTGCTGTGGCAAGGTTGTGTACAACAAGGGGTGTAGGCTCGGGTGGATGCCCTAAAAGGGGATGCTGGTACTAGTGGCAGCAAGGAAAGCCTATTGTGTAGGCAAGTATGGGAGCAGTATGGGCTCGGGTGCTTCTGTGATGTGCCTGGGTTGATCAGTACATCAGTTACAACATAGGGGAGAACTGTTGTCTTGGATGGTTGGTACCAATTGGGTATGTGAGTGTTAGGCCAGATCAACATCAATTTGATTATTGTACGGTCGAGAAGCTCGGGTATCAGAGAATGAAATGACTGATACATGTGAGTGTGAAGTATCAGTTAGGCTGATACTCGCTTGAGTATCAATGTTAGCAATACTGAGCAGAACCAGAAACAAAGAAGTGAAGGTAGGTATGTGTCAATTGAGGTCTCTGTGTATTGGTATTTTAATTGGTTGTAACATTAGTATAGGGGTAACATTAATGAGTATGCAATATATTAATTTATAGAGAGTATTAGTGGAGAGTGTTTGAAAGAGTCACAGAGGTGTGGTACAAGCAGTACACTGCTATGCATTGGGGGAGAAGTGTGGGCAGTGTATATTACATTTGAGTGTCAGTAAGAGGTCGTATTAGAGCCTTGGTATCTGGTATGTGAGTGACAGTTGTATAGGTGGAATTGATATTTCAGTGTTAGATGTGCTAGAGGGGACAATGACCTTGGTATTCAAGGGTGTTCAGTGAGGGTTATGCAGAGAGTTGTGTGTGTGTGTGTGTGTCCTTGAAGTGAGGTCGAGGGTTGGATAGACAACAGCTACTGCATAAATACAGTAGCAAGGGAACTGTGGTGCAGGCAAAGGATGGAGGCACTAGAGTTGAAGGATGGATTTGGACCAAGTAGTAGAAACAGCAACAGCAACAGCAACATTAGAACTACTGCTCTAGTGTAATAGGATGTGTGAGGGGAGTTACCATTATTTGTGCAGCACAGTGGGGATAAGAGGTAGTAGTAGCTTTAGTGATGAGGGCCTGCATAGCCCAGGAATTGCTCAGTCATGAGAGCAGTGTACTACAATATCAGTGTACAATGTGGGGTAATGTCTGATGTGCTTGTGAGTGTATCTAAGAGGGTGTTCAAGTGAGCACACGTGTGAGCGTCAGTTCTATGGGTGAGTGTATATGTATAGATACTTGGGTTGAGATACCAAGGTAATAAAACCAAGGTATTGCCAGACTTTAGGGGTATTCAGTTATAAATCAAGATATTGAGATACCAAGTGTGGACATTAAGCATCAGGAAGATAAGAACTAAACTAAGGTACTAGTTGTTTGGGAGTATGAGTCTAAGTAATGATTAGGATAAGGAGTTAAGTGTGGTTATAATTTTAGAGTTAGATATGGATGTGGAGTAGGTATTGATTAAGGTAAGGGTTAAGGTATTGACTCAATACCAGTACCTATGAGTTATATATATTAGTATGCTTAGTATAAGTCTAGCATTCCCATTTTCTTATATAGATAGCCTAGATACCTAGAGATAACTTGATAATAACTAGCATTAGCTAAGTATTAACTAGTATAAGCTAGAATACTTTGGTATGACCTAGAAAACCTAGTATAGCAAGATATTGACCTAGTTAACCTAGTATTGACTAGTATTAACTAGTATGGACCTAGAAGTGGCCTAGAAGCATCACCATTAGTTAATTAAGCATGATTATCATTTTATATTACCAATTAACACTGATATTCCTATTTAGGACTCTTGGGCTCCAGTTGAGCACCGTTGACTGTTTATTGTACCAGATACCAGGCGAGTACATTCTTTGATAGTTTTTATTATTTTGATGATTACTATGATTCTAGGTTTGTAGTGTTATACTTGATTCCTGAAACGAGGATACATGGATTAGTATATCTTGGATTCCTGCATGAGATATTATCTCCTAGAGGATCATGTACATGTCCTGTGATTCTTGTACATGTATAGACACTGATTCATGAGTAGGTTGGCCCCTTGTTCTATGAATCTTGTGTCGTAATGTGTCATCGTTGGATCCACTATACTAGTCGAAGAATGGGGGAAGTATTAGCAAGTTATGTGATCATACCCCATATTTACATGCATCATAGCTAACCATGCACCACACATATGGTTAGCCTGACCATATTAGATATCTCATAGCTTGCTAGATATGATTAGCCTGACCCTTCTTGCATCATAGATAACCTTACGCCCTACGTATGGATAGCCTGGCCTTACATATATCACAGCTAATCATATATAGCAAGACTGATCTTGTCCCAAGCCGATCACATAGCAAACTAATATTTCAAACACATAGCTAGTTTATTTTTATTCCTTTATTCCAGTTTATACCTGCTTATACTTTTATTACCTGCTTACTCACTTCTCATCATTTATCTGCGATATGATATATGTTCTCACTTGCTTCCTTAAATTTCTAGCATGCTATTCCATCATGTATTATCATACTCACTATTTTATAGTCTTTATCAATATAATTGGAACTGTTGTTAGTGCTTGTACTTTGCTCCAATCTTGACTGGATAATATTTTTCAAGATTTACTATGGAGTAGCCTATTCATTATGGAGGGTATGGTATAGTTGCGGCAGTACCTATCTCGGAGGCTGTTTAGCTAGTTTGTTATCATTTTATATTTTGATACCGAATTTATTTCTGGCAGTTAGTTGATATACTTGGGTTATTTATTTGGATTTAGACTTGATATGTTGTTTAGACTTATTAGACTTGTGGATGTTATTGTGACCTATCCTAGACTTATGTATCAAATTATGGTATTCTACCATTTTGTGTCCTTTATCTTCATTATAGATCTCTTGTGATTGAGTACTTGTATTATCATTATATTGTTCTCCTTTGGAGATGAGGTTATCATATATAGGTTATATATGTTGTTGCGAGATATGTTAGTTTATATTATGACATAGACAACGTTCTACCGTCGATACTGCAACGTAGGTTGGACATACCCACGACTTATGTCCAATTTTTGGGTACGGATCGTGACAACCAATAACAAGTTGTGTGGAAAGATATCCATGAAAGAAAATTGTGCCAAGTTCGGAGCAGACTCCTACTATAATAACAAGTATCTTTGTGGAGCACCGGTGTCTGCATGCAAACAGTATAAGTAACAAATGTGTCACTCCCGTGGGGAAGGACACGGTTCGTATTTCCCTTTGGGAACTTAGTTCCTAACCAGATGGAAAGAACATATCAAAAAAAAAAATGTGTCAGATATGCCACATCATTAATCTTTTTTCCCCATTAATTATGATATTTCAAATAACACCCCTTGGAATGAAGAGTTATACCTCTTGGAATTAAAATTTATGCTCTTAGACAAAATAATGAATTGTGTCCTAAATATATATATATATATATATATATATATATATATATATATATATATATATATATATATATATATTGGAACCTATTCTTAATAATAAAATTTTCTCATATGATAGTTTGGGAAATTCTATCAACATAAAAGATTTAAAGTTTGGGGAAGAAAAAAAGATCCTTGATTTCTACTATTTTCCTATTAAATTTGAAAACTATGAATGGAGGTATATTTCTATTTCTCTAACATTAAATTTTAACATTTGGTATCAGAACCTCCAGGGCCGGCCCGGAGGATTGGGTTGTCCTAGCTAGAGCTAAATTTAGTTGCCCCTTGCTATTGACTCCCAAAAAAAATATCAAAAATATTGATGGCGAGTAGGGTTGGTAGTGACGTCGAAGTCTCCTGTTCTGACGACGTCGTGGAGCTCAAATTTTGAGTTTCTCTCCTTGAACTACTTGAATTCTTCCCTGTGGGAACTCAAAATATAGGCTTAGTGGATTGCTAGTTCAACCGACTGAGAGGAGTGCGGAGAGGGTTTGCCTAAGCCGGATGGCTTGTTCGGATACCATAGGGCCGGCTTTGAGAACCTCCTTCAATCATGTTTTTCAGTATATAGAAGTTCTTATCCTTCCTGTCTTTAAATATTTGAGTAGGTCGTATTATTTACTCTGGAAGCCCAAAAAAATTCAGTACTTTGACCATTGCCATATATATGCTAGCCCTCCAATAATATTGTAGAAGGATGTTAATTATAGCATTCTTTTGTGCTGGATAAATTACAGTTCCAATATTTAATTTTATGTCTTGCCAAATGAATTGGTGACCAGTTTCCTGACATATTAGGTTTTACTAGTTAAAAATTCTCATCCCAAACTAATTGAACTTACATGATTACATCATATTTAGTTTATACCACTACGAAAAATTGCGGGATTAGCGACGTTTTTAGCGACGTCAAATTTAATCGTCGCTAACATTAAAGATATCAGCGACTCCAAAGAATAACGTCGCTATAAGTCGCTGTTTTGCGACATATAGCGACGTTTAGCGACAATAACTCAGTTTTTTAAAAGAATAGTTGCTATAAGTTTATTTAAGGTCGCTAAACATTGTTGAGTTATATTATTAGCGATATTTAGCAACAAATTTAGCGACATTAATATATTAAATATTTAGCGACATATTTAGCGACGTCTATGTTGTCGCTAAATATTTATATTAGCGACGTCATTAGCTAGCGTCGCTAAACGTCACTAATTTATTTCATTATTTAGGGTTGACGAATTCCTTTCTCCCCCCATTTCCTTCGATCTCTCTTCCAAATTTTTAAATCCACCCCCTTCGTCGTGTCCGACTCCCCTCCTCCCTCCGGCGTCCCCTCCTCCCTTCCGGTGCCCCACCTCGCCGACCCCCCTCCTGCTGGCGTCCCCTCCTCCCTCCGGCGTCCCCTCCTCCCTCCGGCTCCCCTCTTCCCTCCGGCGTCCTCCTCCCTTGGCGGTTCCTCCTCCCTCCGACGTTCTCCTCTCTCCAGCTCCCCTCCTCCTCACTCGGTGAGATCTCTCTACCTCCTTTCTCTGTATCTCTCTCTCTAACACGACACAACACGATACGACATGACATGAAAATACTGCTACTAGTACTTTGTCTTATCTCGATACTTGTCTTGTATACTTTTGTGCCTTGCCCTTGTCCATTGATTATCGTCATATCGTCCTCTGCACCAACTACAATGACCTCATCTTCTTTCTTTGGGTCTCTTACAATTCAAGAATCAGAACACCAAGATCCTTCTTTGTAATACAACCAGACTTAATGGTACTACCAGTCAATGTACGACAGACTTTCTATAGGAGGTCTTGCTAATAATGTATGCACTTGACAAAGTTTAGGCGAATGATAGGTCTTGAGAGAGCTGGATCCCTCTGAGGATGAAGCAGTAGGGCATGAGATTGGTGAGACATTATATGCGGCATAGACCTTATGAACGATATATCCTCCACCTTTATCGTTTGACAAAGGATGACAAAGAAGGGAGGAGAGGTAGATTAACTGACCTTCAAGATTATTCTAGGGGCATGGCCTGATAAACTTTCTAGATCTCCTGATAATTATTGTACTTGGCAAAGTTGAGTCAAAGAAGAGGTCTTGGGAGAGTTGGAGACCACATAGGAGGATGGATCAGTAGAACATGAGATTGGTGGTGCTGATGACCATGATCAGGAAGACGATTACTGGGGCAGGATGGATTGGGAAATGGCTATGGAGGTAGGATACTTAATGTGCTGGACAGACACATAGAGGGGTAGAGTCTATTATGGGTATTGTAAATGATGAAGAGGTTGATGTCGAGTTCAACGAGGTTGATGAGGTAAACAACTTAGGCAATATGTTGTAGGTATCGAGAAGGCTATTGCAGACTGCTAAACCTGCTGTTGAAGGCTCTGCAGTGCACTGGCTCTACTGCTACATGCTGAGTTTACTTGCTGTTGTGCATCCTTCCTACTGTGTACTGCATAGTATTGCTGTACACTGATTCCTCACTATTGTACTGTGTAGTACAGCTAGCTGCTAGCACAAAGCTGGTACACTGCTCTTCCTTTACTGCCAAATGATGCGCACTAAAAATTGTGAACTGCTCTCCCTAGTGACCCGAGCTCACTTAATCACTTAAACAACCATATGCACACATACACCCACATACATAGGGCATTGTGTATCAAGTTAGAGCAGTTCTTACCTTCCTCCAGATAATTATACTGTATTTAACGATTTATAGGACACATACTGTCATTTTTGCAGAAGTATCTAGAAATGTATATGAATTATTATCTGCATCATCGTTCGTTGATGTACAACCGTTATTTTGATGATATATGCGGTGTGTGGGATGAGTTCATTGAGGGTGTACAGCAGTTCATGTAGTTTGCTAAGGCTTTCCCTCAGTACATGGACGATACCAAACTTAAGTGTCCGTGTGTGAGATATCGTAATTTGAAATATCATCCAGAAGTAGAAATCACATATCATCTGTACTCGAAGGACTTCACACCGAATTACTATTAGTGGACCGCGCACGGAGAACTTGTGTCTCTAGCATCGGAGTTGGAGCCTTATGCTGAGGCGTATATGGATGTCCACGACCACGCTGCTTACGACGGTGGGTGGGTAAACATAATTTTTGATGTGGCGGGGCCTAGTTTTAATCTGGACAATCATGATGCAGCTGAGGAGGCACCGAATGCCATTGCTGCAAAGTTAATGGAGTTGCTGGAGAATTCAAGGACTCCATTATATCCTTGTTGTGAGGATCATTCACCGTTGGAGGTGGTTACAAGATTATTGAGCATCAAGTTCAATTTTAACATGTCGCAAGAATGCTATAATCGACTGATCGATTTGATGATAGAGATCTTTCCCGAGGGTGCAAAGTTGCCTAAAGACTTCTACCGATCTAAGAGGATGGTGAGATCGCTCTGGATGGAAAGCGAGAAAATTAATGAATATCGCAACGGATACAAGTTGTACTACAAAGACGATAAGGATGAAGATGCATGCAGATTCTGTGGTGCTGATCGCTACAAGGCCACTGGTAGAGGAAAGTCTGTCTGTGCAAGGAAGCTTACTGATTTGATGCACTACTTGCCTTTGATGCCGCGGTTGTAGAGGTTGTTTATGGTTAAGAAGACTGCAGAAAATATGAGTTGGCACAGGCGAAAAAAGATCGAAGGAGTATTGGATCATCCATTCGATAGAGAAGCATGGAAGCACTTTGATCATGAGTATCCAGATTTTGCTTCGGATCTGCGTAATGTCAGATTGGGGCTCTCCTTTGATGGTTTTATCCCATTCGGACTTTCGGGCTCCCAGTATTCATGTTGGCCTGTGATCGTCACTCCGTACAATCTACCACCTTGGATATGCATGAGGACTCCGTATATGTTCTTAACCGTTATTATCCCGGGTCTAAAAAATTCGAAGAGGAACATCGATGTGTATTTACAGCTTTTGATAGATAAGTTGAATCAGCTATGGGAAGTAGTGCCAACACGTACGATATTTCAAAAAAGTAGAATTTTCAGATGAGGGTAGCACTTATGTGGACCATCAACGACTTTTCGGCCTATGGAATGTTATCGGGATGGAGCACTCATGGTCGTCTCTCATGTCCGTATTGCATGGACAGTACTAAGACTTTCGGTTTGAAACACCAAGGCAAACCGTACTTCTTCGATTGTCATCGACAATTTCTGCCGAAGGATCATCCGTACCGGAGGAACATGAATGCTTTTCATGCGAGCGTTGTGGAGAAGGCCAATCCACCATCAAGGTGGCCCGGATACACGATATGGAAAGAGATAAAAGATTTACCAAGTGCTATCGAAGAGCCTGCTAAGGGGTACAAGTGTAACGGATTTGGTCACATCCATAACTGGACGAAGAGGAGTATATTTTGGGATCTGCCATATTAGACCACCAATCTGATCAGATATAACCTTGATGTTATGCATATCGAGAAGAATGTGTTTGATAACATAATTAATACTGTAATGGAGGTAAAGGGGAAGACGAAAGACAATACGAAGGCTAGGTTGGACTTAGAAGAAATATGCAGACGTCTTGCGTTGTATTTGATAGAGGAGGGGAATGGAAAGTTAAAGTAACCTAAGTCAGTTTTCTCACTGGAAAGTTAAAGACAAGCTCGAGAAGGTGTTTTCTCCTGAATTCTTCGACTCTATAGAGCATTTGCCAATTCATCTTTTCTATGAGGCACGTGTTGGTGGTCCTGTCGGTTATCGGTAGATGTACCCCCTTCGAGTGGTATCTGAATCACCTAAAGAGAAAGGTGAAAAATAAGGCACGGGTTGAGGGCTCTATTTATGAAGCTTATTTTCTCGAGGAGATTACAAACTTTTGCTTGACGTATTTCAAACCTTATTTTGCTACTAATAGAACGAGAGCTCCGAGAAACGACGACAGATATCAAGAATCTAATGATGCAATACTCAAAGTATTCAATGCATCCAGAAAGCCTTCGAGAAAAATAAAGAAGAGATATTTGAATGACGACGAGCTAAGGGTTGCTCAGTTGTATATATTACTCAATTGCGATGAGGATGAAGTAGAGAAGCTAGAGGGATAAGTAATTAATACGTCCATGTTTACATCATCTCAATATAATAGTATAAGCTACTATTATGCTACTAATCAGCAGTTGCTTCATTATTTTTTAGCACATATAATGATGAGTTGAGGTCGGTTAGACCCTACATAACAGACGAAGAAGTAGAACAAGAAATAAGATACCATTTTTTTCTTGGTAGAGCGCATATGTAAGGAGCTTGGTAATTACTTTTTATTTCTGAACTTGTAAAATAAATAACTTACTATCGCTACTTTGGTATTTAGGTCGATCGTCTAATAACACCCGAGACTGAATCTATTAGAACTCTAGCCAAGGGACCAATTACCGTCGTTAAAATATGGCCAAATTTTTGTGTAAATGGGTTTAGGTTCAGTTCAAGTCAACAAATGCTCCTATCAGAGATGGCTTTCTGGATCTTGATTCTACGAAAAATAGTTGTTTGTGTATCAAATCTTCGAACTACAAAGACGTCGATCCAGGCAATGATTTATTTGGCATCTTACGAGAGATTGTGGAGTTGACATATAATTATGGCACATAACCTGCTAATATCGTGCTATTCAAGTGTGAATGGTTCGATCCGATTCAAGATCAAGGTTGGAAAATTGACAAGCATAGCCTTGTGGATATAAACTACAAGCGTATATATCAAGGCTACGAACCATTTATCCTATCAAGTCAGGCTCAGCTCGTGTACTTCATAACTTATCCTAGACGGGGGACAGCGAGGTCAGATTGGTGGGCAGTATGCAGGACTAAAGCTAGAAATACCTTTGGCATTGATGAAATAACTTATCAGGAGGACGTGCTACCTCTTGTAATAAATATTGTAGATGTGGACTCAACGAAAGTTACTCATTACACGAGTAATAATATAGAAGATGTAGAATTATCAGAAGAGGAAGACGAAGACGAAGATGAAGTAGATAAAAGTGAAGACGAGGAGGAGGACGAGGACGAGGAAGGCGAACAAGATGAATTTTCTGAAGATGATTGAAAATAAAATATTTTGCCAGTATAATGTAACTATATCTTGACTGTAGAATATACTATTTTGACGAATATATGTATTATATTTTGACTGTAGAATATATTATCCATTTAGACTTGTGACACCACTAGTTATTTACTGTACAATTCTATGAATGTTGTGAGATATGCATAATATTTTGACTGTAGAATGTACTATATATTTGTATATTTCTTTATTCATCATATGTTGTTATCAGGTATGACAGGATGACACGGAGGGTTTGGCAGATCCCGGGGTAGACAGAGTGCTCCTCCGGTACTGCCTATTGTTGGTTCCGGATCCTCGTCGTCCAGTACTCCAATATAACGATCATTTACATCTCCGACTGCGATGATGTTATACGGCATCACTCCTGGGAAGAGTAGTTCCAGGCCTGATAGTACTCCCTCGTCCAGCGTTCCTCCTGTTGACAAAACCATGGAGACAGATGAGCATATTGAGGAGGTCGTGCCAATGTAGTCCCGGCATCAGCTAGATCCTCTATGCGCACCTCCGGAGGAGACGAGGACAGAGATTTGGGCCGACGGTACAAAGTAAGTCAATTAGATGGTTTAGCATCATATATATCGTGTATTTCTTTATTCATCATATATTGACTTTTTTGATCAAAATAATTATCTCTGTATAGATATCGTCGATCATCGGTTCAGAGACGCCTGGGCCTCTTTCTGAGAAAAAACTATGGCGGCCCTTTGATTAACTACTCTGAAGCTCCGGAAGAGAGAGGCATTCTGGTTTGCGCACTTCAAGATAAAAGTATATTATATAAATCCTCTAATTTATGCATATTATATAACTTATCCGTAATGCTCACTTACTAAATTATTTATTATAGCAAATGTATTTCTATCCTCCGTACTGGGCCGAGTTGATCGAGCGGATGTTTTCTGTCGTTGTCGCCAAGGTTATCCGTGATGCTCTGCATGACCAGAAGGCTCATGATCGTCACTACTAGAAAAAGCGGTATTAGCGACGTATTTTAGCGACGTCAAAATAAACGTCGCTAATAATATATAAATTAGCGACTCCTTATAAAAACGTCGCTAGACGTCGCTAAATGGCGACATTTAGCGACGTTTAGCGACTTTTATTAAGATTTTAAAAGATAAGTCGCTATAAGTTCAATTAAGGTCGCTAAACGTCGCTAATATGTCTAATTTAGCGACGTTTAGCGACGTATATAGCGACCTTTATATTAAAAATATTTAGCAACGTGTTTAGCGACATCGTGGACGTCGCTAAAATTTAATTTAGCGACGTTTTTATTGGACGTCGCTAAACGTCGCTAAAATATGGTTAATTAGGGATCGGTTTTATTTTTTCCCATCTGTTGAAATTTCGAAAAGAAAAAAATTCCCCCCCCGCTCCGTCGACCGGCTCTCCACCGCGACTACTCCGGTTAACCCTACTCTCTCTCTCTCTCTCTCTCTCTCTCACAGGACACATATGACCTTGATACAAACACGACACACACACAGACACTGACACTAACACAGACACAGACACGACACACACACACTGACATAGACACTGATCAGGACCTAGGGTTAGGGTTAGGTTTTTTGATATGGGTTTAGGGTTAGGGTTAGGGTTAGGGTTAGGGCCGACTGGCCCAAGTCGACGAGAGAGGTAATAGCAGCAGTGAGCACTGCTTACTAGCAGTGAGCAGGGGGTGACTTGAGGCACATCAGCCCAATGTGCAACAGGCAACTTGGGGAGGCACTGCACAGCTGAACATAGTGTGCATTAAGGTTTAGGTGCATTGTAGTTGGTTGTTAGCTTCTGCAGGCAGGTGTGAGGGGGTCCTAATACAGTGTAAACACTGCATCCTTGTGCAGCAACTTACTGAGCCAGTCAGCAACTAGTGCAAGGAAGGATGTGGATGTGTTTGAGATGGGGTTTGAACTCGTATGATTTGAAGGACATGAGGGCAAGTGTCAGATATAACACCAACATCTGAGAGAAGATTGGGTATTCATAGTGATACTATAGTGCACACATGAGTGTGTGGCTCGGGATAAGGGGTAATCAAATATTGAGGAAGAAGGTAAGCAGTAGCAGTGGGTGACTGATTTAAAGAGGTATATTAGTCAGGTGTTTGAGTGAATATATGTGTTAAAGAGAATAAGTAATAGGTGTGAAGGTTGAGCATTCATATAGGTGTATCCCAGATCTGGGAGTATAGATGGAGTGTTTATATGAGTATAGATGGAGTATTTATATGAGTATAGATGGAGTATTTATATGAAGTATAGAATTTAGAGTACTTAATAGGTGTTGTTGGTACCAGGTGAGTTTTGATTACAGAATTCTTAAGAGTGTATGTGTGTATCAGTGTGCCAGTTTGGGGGGTTAAGTTTTTTTACTAAAGGGAGTGCAGTAATCTGCCGGTAATTGTGAGTGAGTACAGCCACAATGCATGGGGTTATCCATTTCATAGAGCAATAGCCCGTGTACTTGGGAAACTTTTGATGCAAAAATTGTTCAAGCACCAGGTGCCTTAGTGCAATGCCATGACTGCTTTTCCCATAACGGACACTGACCTAGGAGTGTGGTTGGGGGCAGCTGCAGTTCTATAGTATGACACACTATTTGTAGTGTGTTGACTGCACACTTATAGTGCAGTTCATAGTACTAAGGGGTTGGGGGCAGCAGCAGTTTTGATAAATGAAAATATTTATTATATCAGTTATGATTTTTATAGTACGGTTAATTTTGTATGTAATGATTTATATGATACATACTGTCAATTTTGCAGAAGTTTCTAGAAATGGATATGAATTACTATCTGCGTCATCGTTCGTGGATGTACAACCGTCATCCTGATGACATGTGCGGTGTGCGGGATAAATTTATTGAGGGTGTACAACAGTTCGTGCAGATCGCCAAGGCGTTCCCTCAGTACATGGACGGTACCAAAATTAAGTGTCCGTGTGTGAGATGTCGCAACAGAAAATATCATCCAGAAGTGGAAGTTACATATCATTTATACTCGAAGGGCTTTACGTCGAATTACTATCAGTGGACCGCGCACGGAGAACTTGTATCTCTAGCATCAGAGTCGGAGCCCTATGTGGAGCCGTATATGGATGTCCAAGAACACGATGCTTACGATGACGGATTGGTGAACATGGTTTATGATACGGCGGGGCCTAGTTTTAATCCTGACAATTATGATGCGGCGGGACCTAGTTTCAATCCGGACAATTATGATGCAGCTGAGGAGGCACCGAATGCCGATGCTGCAAAGTTTATGGAGTTGCTTGAGAATGCAAGGACTCCACTATATCCTGGTTGTGAGGATCATTCACCGTTAGAGGTGGTTACAAGATTATTGAGCATCAAGTCCGATTTTAACATGTCACAAGAATGCTATAATCGACTGCTCGATTTGATTATAGAGATCTTGTCCGAGGGTGCAAAGTTGCCTAAAGACTTCTATCGATCTAAGAGGATGGTGAGATCGCTTTGGATGGGATACGAGAAAATCGATGCATGTCGCAACGGGTGCATGTTGTACTACAAAGACGACAAGGATGAAGATGCGTGCAGATTCTGTGGTGCTGATCGCTACAAGGCCACTGTCAGAGAAAAGTCTGTCGGTGCAAGGAAGCCTACCGATTCGATGCACTACTTGCCTTTGACGCCGCGGTTGCAGCGGTTGTTTATGGTTAAGGAGACTGCAGAAAACATGAGTTGGCACAGGCGAAAACAGATCGAAGGAGTATTGGATCATCCATCCGATGGAGAAGCATGGAAGCACTTTGATCGAGAGTATCCATATTTTGTCGATGAAGCGTGTAATGTCAGATTGGGGCTCTGCTCTGACGGTTTTACCCCATTCGGACTTTCGGGCTCCCAGTATTCGTGTTGGCCTGTGATCGTCACTCCGTACAATCTACCGCCTTGGATGTGCATGAAGACTCCGTATATGTTCCTAACCGTTATTATCCCGAGTCCGAACAATCCGAAGAGGAACATCGATGTGTATTTACAGCCTTTGATAGATGAGTTGAATCAGCTGTGGGAAGTCGGTGCCAACACATACGATGTTTCTAGAAAGCAGAATTTTCAGATAAGGGCAGCACTTATGTGGACCATCAACGACTTTTCGGCCTATGGAATGTTATCGGGATGGAGCACCCATGGTCGTCTCTCATGTCCGTATTGCATGGACCGTTCTCAGGCTTTCTGTTTGAAACACGGAGGCAAACCGTGCTTCTTCGATTGTCATCGACAATTTTTGCCGAAGGATCATCCGTACCGGAGGAATCGGAATGCTTTTCGTGCGGGAGTTGTGGAGAAGGCCAATCCACCGCCAAGGTGGCCCGGATGCACGATATGGGAAGAGGTAAAAGATTTACCAAGTGCTATCGAAGAGCCTGCTAAGGGGTACAAGTGTGACGGATTTGGTCGCACCCATAACTGGACGAAGAGGAGTATATTCTGGGATCTGCCATATTGGAGCACCAATCTGATCAGACATAACCTTGATGTCATGCATATCGAGAAGAATGTGTTTGATAATATAATTAATACTGTAATGGATATAAAAGGGAAGACGAAAGATAATCCGAAGGCCAGGTTGGACTTAGAAGACATATGTAGACGTCCTGGATTGCATTTGATAGAGGAGGGGAATGAAAAGTTAAAGCAACCTAAGTCAGTTTTCTCACTGGATAAAGAGGATAAAGGTAGACTTTGTAGGTGGATTCAGGGTCTAAAGTTTCCAGACGGGTACGTATCGAACTTGAAAAGATGCGTCGACCTCAAGAAGAATAAACTAGTAGGTATGAAGAGCCACGATTGTCACGTATTCATGGAGAGGTTAATTCCAATTGCATTTCGGGAATTCTTACCGTAGGTCGTTTGGGACCCATTGACAGAGCTGAGCATATTCTTCAGAGATCTTTGTTGTACTAAGTTGCTCGTCGATCGTCTAGAAAAGCAAGAGAGGGACATTGTGTAGCACCCCGTTCTCCCAGTGCAGAGAGCGCGGCTAAGAAACACAAGACGGTATCGTTCGATCTGGATAGATTGAATTAAGAACTCGTCCTCGTTATGGATTTGTTTCTTCGGAATCGATTCCCATATTCAGTGGACTGCGTCCCAAGGATCGGCTTAGCGGCAGAGTCAGGAGGGACCTCTCCGCTGCTATCTTTTATTGCCTCGATTTTCGATATCGCTTGTTGCTTTCGTGCTTTGAGTGGGTTTTGGGATTTTCTTGTTTTCTTTGAACGGTTTCGATGGTTTTCATTGTTTTCGTTCATTGACTTGCACTTCTATTCCGAGACTTGGAAAGAGAGGAAGAAGGATTAATCGAGCTGTTCGTGTGCAGGTGAACGAGCAGTAGGTGGCTTGCGAGCGGAGTCGTGAAGCGCCTCTTTCCTTCTTCTTTCCAAAAATCTAAGTGAGTGGCTACCAACCCGATTAGCTAGCCCTGCTTCCAAGCTTCACTCCTTTGCCCCGATCAAACGATACCAAGTAATAATAAAAGAAACCAAGATAAAAGAGAATAGACTTAGTTATATGCTTGTCAATAAACTGTACGAACGGATACTTAATGGCATGCTTGTTCGCTTGAGAATAAATCACGAATTATTGCTTGTCTTGTACAATTGCTTGTCTTGTATTCTTGTTGCCTCAACTGCAATAACTTGTTACTTGTATATTGTTTGATCATGGACAACTTGTGCACAGGGTAACGTCTCGCGGACGATGCTGGGGCACTGGCATCGATCCGGTCCGGGCGAGACATATTGTTCTAGTCTCTTGTTCGGCGGAAATGGCTTACAGTACCTCTTGTATTTTTGTTGCAAACCATTCTCGTCAAAGACTATCGTCCGTTATGGCACCAAGCCAGTGATCATCGTGTATATTTAAACCTGTTGCATACTAACTTGTGTCTTCATTTCAGGGAAGGCATGGTAAGTATTGTGCAGGTAATTCAGACGGTCAGGTAAAATCCACCTAACGGTGGCACGTTCATTTCAGTAAATTCTGTATGCTGCTTACTTTTAAATGAACTAAGGCAAGATAGAAACCCACAAATATGCATGCTTCATTAAAACAACGTGTTGATTGGTATAGTCAGGCTAGCTCGCCTTCCCCAGCATGTTTCGATATGCTGACCCTCGTTGAAACAGGTTCTCCGTACTAAGGCGAACCGAGCGAGGAGCCGAAGTCGTCTTCCCGATCCAGTCCAGCTGTTGGCGCATCTTTACCGCGCTCCCGAAGCATTTTGGAGTCAGGAGCCTGCAACTCTTCACACACAAATGCAGCTCCGTGGCAAAGCCGTCCTCCAGCCTGGAGGTCTATACATTTTGAGTTTATAAAAGGATGTAATGTACAGGACTGCTATCTCATTTTGAGTCAACCCTTTTATAAGCCGTTCGGCATATTAGCTGACTCGTTCAGGAGTTTGTAATAGATGTTCATTATCAATAAAGAGAACTTTTCTATGTTTCAAATCTGTGTTTCAATTTATCTGCGTACTCTGAATATGTGCTTGCTATGCAAATCATCAAAGCCTTGTGCGGGCGCAACCCCAGGCCCGCACGGCGGTCGCGACTCGGGGGACGCCTCGGGACGTGACATAGTGGTATCAGAGCACAGATTCAAAGTTCCTTAGACTTCGTGCTGGAAAAGTTCCTTTAACGATCAAAATTCCTGTGCAAACTCTTGAACTCGCTAGGCCAAAATGAGATACGTTCATGCAATAAGTCCATAATACATTATGATCCTAATGTAATTTACCTTCTTTTGAAGGAATGACTCCAGCGCAATCTGCAGCGCAAACTCCGGACGAAACGCAAGGCCAAGAAAGTAGTTCGGATACTTCGGGAAGTTCAAGGAGTCAGCGAGCCACGCCAAGCATCGATCCCGTTCAGCAAATATTGCGGATGTTGGGGGAAAACCAACAAAGGGACGAGGCTCGCCATGAACGGGCCGAGAAGCGGGCGGAAGAGAGTCAGCTCAAGTTTTAAGACAATATAGAAGCACGATTCTCAGTCCAACAGAAGCAGGTAGATACCCTGCAGCAGATCGTTCAGACTTTGGCTGCCAACCATTCCGCCGCAACAGCAACGACTCCGGTGGAACAGCCCGTGCTTGAAGTAGAGACACCGCAAATTCCAAGAGCGAGGGACGTGACTGCCTTCGACTTTGGCCACTTCAAGAAAGTCTGTAACACCCCATTCAACGGGACTGAGGACCCAGTCGTAGCTCTAGATTGGTTGGCCGAACTTGAAGATCACTTCGCTCTGCTAGAGGTCCCCGAAGAGAAGCGCGTCGCCTGCGCGCAACTACAGCTCTGCCTTAACGCACACGATTGGTGGGACGTGCATCGACGATCTCTCCAATTTGATCACGGAGAGGAGGCGATCTCGTGGACGACCTTTCGTGCCGCGTTCGAAGAGGAGTTTGTACCCCCTCCAGTACAACGTCAAATAGAAAACGAGTTCGTGCAGCTGCGGCAAGGCAGCATGACAGTTAAGGAGTACTCCGCCGAATTGAACCGACTCTCCAAATTCGCTAGGGCCTATTTACCTGATGCAGCGAGTCGAGCTAGAAGGTTTGAAGGTGGACTACGCCCTGCCATCCATTCGCACGTAGCCGTTCCTCAGTATCGTACGATGCGTGAAGTCATGAATCACGCCCTATCGCTCGAACCACACTATCCTCACGTTCCTGCCGGCGCTGTGCATACATCCAGTCACAAACGCCAAAGCGACGAGAGAGAAAACAACGCTGCAAAGCGCCGAAACGATGGTGGTTCACACAAAGGGAACACAATGCCCTACTGTAAATTCTGTAAAAAGTCAGGGCATGCAATCGACAAATGTCGTATGAAACTTGGATTATGCCTAGCCTGTGGTGAATCAAACCATTCTATTCGTGATTGTTCCTTGAGTCATGATCTCCGTCCCCGACCGAATAATCCTTAACGGTAAGTCATATCCTAAGTTTCGGGACGAAACTTCCAATTAGTTGGGTAGGATGTAGCACCCCGTTCTCCCGGTGCGGAGAGCGCGGCTAAGAAATACAAGACGGTATCGTTCGATCGGGATAGATTGAATTAAGAACTCGTCCTCGTTATGGATTTGTTTCTTCGGAATCGATTCCTATATTCAGTGGACTGTGCCCCAAGGATCGGCTTAGCGGCAGAGTCAGGAGGGACCTCTCCGCTGCTATCTTTTATTGCCTCAGTTTTCGATGTCGCTTGTTGCTTTCGTGCTTTGAGTGGGTTTTGGGATTTGCTTGTTTTCTTTGAATGGTTTCGATGGTTTTCATTGTTTTCGTTCATTGACTTGCACTTCTATTCCGAGACTTGGAAAGAGAGGAAGAAGGATTAATCGAGCTGTTCGTGTGCAGGTGAACGAGCAGTAGGTGGCTTGCGAGCGGAGTCGTGAAGCGCCTCTTTCTTTCTTCTTTCCAAAAATCTAAGTGAGTGGCTACCAACCCGATTAGTTAGCCCTGCTTCCAAGCTTCACTCCTTTGCCCCGATCAAACGATACCAAGTAATAATAAAAGAAACCAAGATAAAAGAGAATAGACTTGGTTATATGCTTGTCAATAAACTGCACGAACGGATACTTAATGGCATGCTTGTTCGCTTGAGAATAAATCACGAATTATTGCTTGTCTTGTACAATTGCTTGTCTTGTATTCTTGTTGCCTCAACTGCAATAACTTGTTACTTGTATATTGTTCGATCATGGACAACTTGTGCACAGGGTAACGTCTTGCGGACGATGCTGGGGCACTGGCATCGATCCTGTCCGGGCGAGACATATTGTTCTAGTCTCTTGTTCGGCTGAAATGGCTTGAAGCACCTCTTGTATTTTCGTTGCAAACCATTCTCGTCAAAGACCATCGTCCGTTATGGCACCAAGCCAGTGATCATCGTGTATATTTAAACCTGTTGCATACTAACTTGTGTCTTCGTTTCAGGGAAGGCATGGTAAGTATTGTGCAGGTAATTCAGACGGTCAGGTAAAATCCACCTAACGGTGGCACGTTCATTTCAGTAAATTCTGTATGCTGCTTACTTGTAAATAAACTATGGCAAGATAGAAACCCACAAATATGCATGCTTCATTAAAACAACGTGTTGATTGGTATAGTCAGGCTAGCTCGCCTTCACCAGCATGTTTCGATATGCTGACCCTCGTTGAAATAGGTTCTCCGCACTAAGGCGAACCGAGCGAGGAGCCGAAGTCGTCTTCCCGATCCAGTCCAGCTGTTGGCGCATCTTCACCGCGCTCCCGAAGCATTTTGGAGTCAGGAGCCTGCAACTCTTCATACACAAATGCAGCTCCGTGGCAAAGCCATCCTCCAGCCTGGAGGTCTATACGTTTTGAGTTTATAAAAGGATGTAATGTACATGACTGCTATCTCATTTTGAGTCAACCATTTTGTAAGCCGTTCGGCATATTAGCTGACTCGTTCAGGAGTTTGTAATAGATGTTCATTATCAATAAAGAGAACTTTTCTATGTTTCAAATCTGTGTTTTAATTTATCTGCGTACTCTGAATATGTGCTTGCTATGCAAATTATTAAAGTCTTGTGCAGGCGCAACCCCAGGCCCGCACGGCGGTCGCGACTCGGGGGACGCCTCGGGGCGTGACACATTGCGGTAACACTATGTAAGCTCGAGAAGGTGTTTCCTCCTGGATTCTTCGACTCTATGGAGCATTTGCCAATTCATCTTTCCTATGAGGCACATGTTGGTGGTCCTGTCGGTTATCGATGGATGTACCCCTTCGAGCGCCATCTGAATCACCTAAAGAGGAAGGTGAAAAATAAGGCACGGGTTGAAGGCTCTATTTGTGAAGCTTATGTTCTCGAGGAGATTACAAACTTTTGCTCGACGTATTTCAAACCGCATGTTGCTACTAATAGGACAAAAGCTCCCAGAAATGACGATGCATATCAGGAATCTAATGATGCAATACTCAAAGTATTCAATGCATCCGGAAAGCCTTTGGGAAAAATGAAGAAGAGATATTTGAATGACGATGAGCTAAGGGCTGCTCAATTGTATATATTACTCAATTGCGACGAGGATGAAGTGGAGAAGCTAGAGGGGTAAGTAATTAATACGTCCATGTTTACATCATCTCAATGTAATAGTATAAGATACTATTATGCTACTAATCAGCAGTTGCTTCATTATTTTTCAGCACATATAATGATGAGTTTAGGTCGGTTAGACCCTACATAACAGACGAAGAAGTAGAACAAGATATGAGATACCATTTTTCTTTTTGGTTGAGCGCATATGTAAGATGCTTGGTAATTACTTTTTATTTCTGCACTTGCAAAACAAATAACTTACTATCGCTACTTTGGTATTTAGGTCGATCGTCTAATATCACCCGAGACTGAATCTATTAGGACTCTAGCCAAGGGACCAATTACTGCCGTAAAAATATGGCCAAGTTTCTGTGTAAATGGGTTCAGGTTCAAGTCAACAAATGCTCCTATCAGAGACAGCTTTCTGGATCTTGATTCCACGAAAAACAGTGGTTTGTGTATCAAATCTTCAAACTACAAAGACGTCAATCCGGGTAATGATTTTTTTGGCATCTTACGAGAGATTGTGGAGTTGACATATAATTATGGCACAGAACCTGCTAATATCGTACTATTCAGGGGTGAATGGTTCGATCCGATTCAAGATCAAGGTTGAAAAATTGACAAGCATGGCCTTGTGGATATAAACTACAAGCGTAGATATCAAGACTATGAACCATTTGTCCTATCAAGTCAGGCTCAGCTCGTGTACTTCACAACTTATCCTAGACGGGGGACAGCGAGGTCGAATTGGTGGGCAGTATGCAAGACTAAAGCTAGAAATACCTTTGACATTGACGAAATAGCTTATCAGGAGGACGATCTACCTCTTGTAATAAATATTGTAGACGTGGACTCAACGGAAGTTACTCATTACACGAGTAATAATGTAGAAGATGTAGAAATATCCGAAAATGATGACGAAGTAGATGAAAGTGAAGACGAGGAAGAGGAAGAGCAGGACGACGAAGGCGAACAAGATAAATTTTCTGAAGATGATTGAAAATAAAAAATATTGCATCTAGAATGTAACTATATTTGGACTGTAAATATTGTATGTAGAAGTAGACGAATATATGTATTATATTTTGACTGTATAATGCTTTGAGATATGTATCACATTTCGACTGTAGAATGTAGTATATATTTGTGTTTCTCTATATTCATCATATTTTGTTATCAGATATGACAGAACGACGCGGAGGATTCGGCAGGTCCCGAGGTAGACAGAGTGCCACTCCGGTACTGCCTACTGTTGGTTCCGGTTCATCGTCACCTAGTACTCCAGTATATCGATCAGTCACATCTCCGACTGCAACGACGTTGCGTGGCATCACTCCTGGGACGAGTAGTTCCAGGCGTGATAGTACTCCCTCGTCCAGCGTTCCTCCTGCTGACGGAACCATGGAGACAGATGAGCATGTAGAGGAGGTTGTGCCGACGTTGTCCCAGCATCAGCAAGATCCTCCATGCGCACCACCGGAGGAGACGAGGACAGAGATTTGGGCCGACGGTACAAAGTAAGTCAATTAGATGGTTTAGTATATATTTGTGTTTCTCTTTATTCATCGTATATTGACTTTTTCAGTAATCTAAATTATTATCTCTATATAGATATCGTCCATCGTCGGTTCAGAGACGCCTGGGCCAATTTCTGAGGAACAACTACGGTGGCCCTTGGATCAACTACTCTGAGGCTCCGGAGGAGAGGAAGGCGTTCTGGTTTGCACACTTCCAGGTAAAAGTATATTAAATAAATCCTCTAATTTATGCATATTCGTGATGCTAACTTAATAAATTTTTTATTGTAGCAAACGTATTTTTATCCTCCGTACCGGGCCGAGTTGATCGAGCGGCTCTTTCCTACCGTTGCCGCCAAGCTTATCCGAGATGCTCTGGATGACCAGAAGGCTCGTGATCGTGCTGGAAAACCGATCCAAGGTTGGATCACGCCTGAGCAGTGGACTGCGATGAGGGCTAGATTCGATGATCCGAGCTACAAGGAAAGGTCTAAGAAGGCCAAGGCGGCTAGGCAGAATGCTGCCAAGTGGTGTGGTGGCTCGATTCCGATGACGAAACATTTTGGTCGTTTGGTATGTTTTTTCTTTTAAAATATATTATTTTAATATAAGTACCATAAAATGGTACTTGGAAAAAATATTTATGTTTAGTAATAAATAATATATTTTTAACAGGTACAGAGGGGTGAGGATACAAACATGGTGACCGTCTTCTTGGCCACCCATCGCAAGGACGGAAATCTCATTGATGAGAGGGCCTCACAGACCTATGTAAGTATTACTTTACTTTGTGTTTATTTTAATATAACTTAGGCAATTATTGAGTTTCCAAACCTTTTCTAAGCCGAGTATCTTAGGCTTCGTGAGCGGGCGACTGCTAGTGCACCTATACCTGGAGAGGCTGGTGCTTCGTCGTAGCCCGGTCCATCTCCGTCGATGGACGACCTGTGGGTGACCGCAGCTGGTGGTCTCCAGAGGGGTACGTACTACGGTACGGGCTCCTATGGTGCCCTGGTTGCGACGCAGTCATCTAGGGCCTCCCCGACAGCTGCGTATTCCACACACCCCTCGCAGTCGCAGCCCTGGCAGTCGTCGGCCAGAGTCCAGGAGGCCGTCCAGGAGGCCGTTACCGTCAGATTGCGTCTCTCCGTGACGACTTGCTTCGAAGTATGGAGGACCAGTCCCGGTCCCAGCCGCAGGCGGACGATCCGAGATCGCAGCATGACGGAGCTACGGGAATTGACAAATGATATTAGAGCCTCCAATGATCGCAACATCATGGAGCTGCAGGCGTCACAGCTATCGATGGGCGAGAAGCTGACGAGGATGCAGGATTCAATGGGTGATAGCAGTACGAGGCTGTTATCTACCCTGGATTCTTACAACCAGCAACTCGCAGACTTGGAGCGGGCACGGCCTCCACCGACGTCACTACCTTCTCCATCGACATCGGTGTCGATTCCACGGGACGAGTATGAGGAGTTCTTATCCTTCAAGCGCGCCGGTGGTCAGCCTCCTGCAGATCCGTAGTAGTATAGTTATTTTTATTATTATTTAGGATGCGATTGTATATTATGAATTATTGATACTTCAACAATAGACATGATGTATGATGCTTATTGTGGTCTTTAATTTTTTAGTTAATTTAATTGGATTGATACTTCTTGTGGTCTTTAATTTAATTGGATTATATAGTTAACTAGATTGAATCATGTTGGTGTGTATGATGAAGATGATGTAAAACTGCAGGGAATCACCAATGTTTGCTTCTGGACACTATTTTTTTTTAAAAATTAGCGACGTTATTAGCGACGTTTAGCGACGTTTAGCGACGTTAAGTTACGTCGCTAAATACGTCGCTAATTAGCGATGCTGTAAAAAGTCGCTAATGACGTCGCTAATGATGTCGCTATTGACGTCGCTATACGTCGCCAATTGCTGACATGGCAGTATAGCCAGGTCATTAAAGACGTCGGTGTAACGTCGCGATAGACGTCGCTAATCAGCGACGTTTAGTGACTTTACTAAACGTCGCTATTTAGTGACTTGGCGTCACAAAACGTCGCTAAATTTAGCGACACATTAAAGTCGCTAAAAAACGTCGGCATAGCGACGTTTAGCGACGTTTTTTGTTTTAGCGACTTGGTTTTTTCTGACTGCTTTAAAACGTCGCTAATTACGTCGCTAAACCAAATTAGCGACGATTTTTGGTTAATTAGCGACGTTTTTAGACGTCGCTAATTTGACTTTTTCTGGTAGTGCGTGCTGAAAAATTGATCCAAGGTTGGATCACGCTTGAACAGTGGACTGCGATGAGGGCTAGATTCGACGATCCGAGGTACAAGAAAAGGTCTGAGAAGGCCAAGGCGGCTAGGCGGAATGCTGCAAAGTGTTGTGGTGGCTCGATTCTAATGAAGGAACATTTTTATCGTTTGGTATATTTTTTATTTAAGATATATTATTTTAATATAAGTACGATAAAATGGTGGTAGAAAAAAATGTTTAATTTTAGTACTAAATAATATATTTTTAACAGGTACAGAGGACTGATGATGCAAACATGGTGACCGTCTTCTTGGCCACCCATCGAAAGGACAAATGATGAGAGGGCCTCACAGACCTATGTATATATTACTTTACTTTGTGTTAATTTTAATATAATTTAGGCAATTATCGAGTATCCAAACTTTTCTAGGCCGAGTATCTTAGGCTACGTGAGCGGGCGACTGCTAGTGTACCTACAGCTGGAGAGGCTAGTACTTTCTCGCAGCCCGGTCCAGCTCCGTCGGTGGAAGAGCTGTGGGTGACCACCGCTGGTGGTCTCCAGAGGGGTACGTACTACGGTACGGGATCCTATGGCATCCTGGTTGTGATGCAGTCATCTAGGGCCTCCCCAACAAGTGCACATTCCCCACAACCCTCGTAGTCGTTGGCCCGAGTCCAGGAGATCGTTGATAATCATATTGTGTCTCTCCGTGATGAGTTGCTGCGAAGGATGGAGGAGCAGCCTCGGTCCCAACCGCAGGCGGACGATGCGACTCTCATTGTACGATTTGATATGCTCGACCCCAGCATCACGGAGCTCCGAGATTTGACAACTGATCTTAGAGCCTCGACTGAGTGCAGCATGATGGAGCTGCAGGCATCACAGCTATCCATGGGTGAGAGGCTGACGATGATGCATAATTCAATGGTTTATAGCAGTACAAGGCTGTTATCTACCATGGATTCTTACAACCAGCGACTCTCAGAGTTGGAGCGGATACGTCCTCCTTGTGCGCCTACATCGACACAGACTCCACCGACGTCACTGTCTTCTCCATCGACATCGGTGTCAATTTCACGGGAGCAGTATGATCTGTTCTTATCATTCATGCGCGCCGGTGGTCATCCTCCTGCAGATCCACAGTAGTCCTAGTTAGGACCATTTTATTTTTGATTGTTTGTGTTTGAAACTTTATTTTTTATATTCTTTAGGACGAGGCTTTTAATTTGCTATATTCTTTGTATTCTTTAGGACGAGACCTCAGTTGTATGAATATTTGCTGTATTCTTTACGACGATATCTTCTCCTGATTCGGTTTTTAATATTTTATTTTCTTCATATTTTACTATATTATTCATATTAAATATATGTTAATTTATCGGTGTTGAGTGTTCAATCCAAGGGGGTCGACGAACCCAATAAATTTAACGGAGGGTTGCTTTGGGTCTATTTGTACAGATTGTGAATTAACAAACTGCAGGAAGAATAGTTTGGAAACAATTCAGTATTCATTTTTTTTATTTTTTTACTGTATCATTAGCGACGTTTTTAGCGACGTTTAGCGATGTTTAGCGACGTTACTTCACGTCGCTAAATACGTCACTAAAAATATTGCTAAAGACGTCGCTAAAAATGTTGCTAAACAAAGTCGTTGTCCGTCACAACTTGCTAACATGGCAGTATAGCCAGGTCATAGTAACGTCGCTATAAACGTCGCTACTTACGTCGCTAATTTGTGACATAAAGCGACAAATATACATGTCGCTAATTTAGCGACGTTGTATTGCTAAACGTCGCTAATCTAGCGACGCATTTACGTCGCTAGAAAATATCGGCATAGCGGCGTTTGGTGACGTTTTTCTTGTCAGCGACTAGCTTAAAGGCGACTTCAGTAAAACGTCGCTAATTATGTCGCTAAAATTATTTAGCGACGTTTCTTTACGTCGCTAATTTAACTTATTCTGGTAGTGTACACAGATAATTAATGCAACAAATTCTAACTCATCCTATTCTTAGTCTACTTAAAGATGTTCAAATATTTTCATGTGTACTCAACATATTGTCTTATATCGACATATATAAGCTATTGTTGAGAGTATTAAAGGATTTTTTAGTCACACATGGAGTAGAGTAGTAGAGAGAGGGGTTAGCCTCTCCTATATATATATGTAGCTTCACATCAATAATAAACAAGCCAAGTATTCTACTAAATTTTTATTTGGCATCAGGGCCAACCCCCTTCCTAAATCTTAACCCTAACACCCTCCATAGCCCCCCCCTCTTCCGCCACCAGCAGCCGTCGGCCAGTAGCCTCCCTCCCCGCTGGCTAACACCTCTACGTCGACCCCCGCCCCCTCTCCATCGCCGCCAGTGCAGTATTTTATCATCACCATCTTCTTCTTCTTCTTCCTTCTTCTTCTTCTCCTTTTCTGCGAGTTATAGCTCGGTTCTGTCCATATGTAACTGCGATTGCAAGAAAGAACGAGAAGTTTTATTTTTTGATTATTATTTTTTGTAGCAACAAGTTGTAATCAAAATATTAATTACATAGTTGCTAGTTGGATCGTGGTATATCAGTGAAAAAACTTTTGTGTGAACTCTTAATCTCGACTACAACTGTTGATTCTTTCTCCACCTTCTCGTCAGGCCATGCAACCTCGGGTCGAAGTAGTGCACGGGACATGAACAACGACTCTCAAGTACACCGCTGTCGCTGAAGGAGAAACAATAGACGTAGAGAGGAAGACGGTCAAAGGTATAGACGATCTAGATCTGCCACTATCTTGTTGATGGAAAAGGATAAGAAGAAGACGATGGAGACGATCTACGGTAAGTTGACGGCCCAAGAGATGAAGGCTTTGGTGGACGATCTCTTCTCCAGGAGGCTGACTGAGAATAGCTTCTGTGTTGCACATGCAGATATGGATCCTTCACCATAAAACTGGATATAAAGTTGGAGGGTACTTCCAACTCCTTGAAATAGCCGCGTCAGGCGATACGAACTCTGAAGGCAAGAGGCTTGGTAGGCTATGTGCATGGCCAAACTAAGGCACCTGAAGATCACTCCTCACGGGAGTTTGCTATGTGAGAAATCATCAATAATATTTTTGCTGGATGGTTGACAGTCTCATTGACCGACAGAGTGTCAGGCAACATGGAAGCAATGGAGGGTGCTGGTGATATTTGGATGATGCTGAAAGACATGTACTCAAGGACGGATAACCCTCTAAGGGTCTTCCAACTACAAGATAAACTTGATAAGGTGGTCCAAGAAGATCATACCATCTCTGAGTATTCGGCTCTACTAAAGAAGTATTAGTCAGATATCGACCACTATGATCCCATATAAGCAAGTGGAACGATATTTGCAAAATATTATAAGAAGTTCATGGAATATGTTTTGCGACAGAGGATGATGAAGTTCCGGAAGGGGCTTAACCCAGCATTCGAGCAGAGGAGGAATGTCTTAGTTGCACAACCCGGACTATCATCACTAGAAGAGGCCATAGCTACTATGGCATAAAAAAATATATGACTAAAGCTAATGCCTAGCACCACTAGCTCTCCGGGAGAAAAATTAGCTCATCATTGTTTAACCCAAAACCTTCCGGAGGGGGAGGGTGCGACAACTGTGGAGAACTTGGATATTTTATTAGATTTTATACGAAACCTCTAAGAGGCTAGTCCAGCGGCTGCAGACGTAACTGTGGAGGGCATAGGGGGTGACAGAGGAGGCTATGGAGGTGACAGAGATAATTTAAGACAACACCATTGACGCATCAACTCCAACCACCTCCGGGGGTAACATCACCTACTATGCCCATACAAGAACATGTATACCTGCTTATGCTCTTGCATCTACCCACAGACCACGGAGTCTAAATTAGATAATTGACTCTGGACATCCAACCATATCACGGGTGCCCATGATGAGTTCCAAGATTACACTCACCTGGTAATGCCTGAAAGCATTCAGACTACTGATGGTATTGCTAGACTCATTGTGGATAAATGTACAATCGAATACACCCCTTTCATGAGTCTTACTGATGTCTTGAATGCTCTATCTTTTTCTGTTAATATATTATCCATTAGTGTCATTGTTCTTCAACTTAATTGTGTTGTTTCCTTTGATATTCCTAAGTTGATTTTTTAGAAGAAAGGAATGGAAAAATGGTTAGGGACTAGCAATTGGCATAAAGGGCTATGGTACTTGGATAGAGGTGGGATGGACACAACACTGGCATTATTGGTAGATGAAGCACAACAGAAGGAGCCATGAAGGACTGTAGAAGCAGAATTATTACTCCAATATCAGCGTATGGGATACTCTTCATTCAGTCTACTGAGTCAGATGTATCCCTCTATGTATTAAATGGCTAATAAGCAAAAGTTTGTTTGTGATGCTTGTGAACTTGGGAAATATACCAGAAGCTCATATGTGAGTTTTGGAAATAGAAGTTTAGCTACTTTCGCTATAAAATATTCTGATGTGTAGGAACCTTATCCTACAACTATTGTTAATGGTTTTAAGTGATTTGTCACATTTATTGACTGCTATACTCGTGTCACCTGTGTATATCTAATAAGAGTAAGTGTGATGTATTCGCATGCTTTCAAGATTTTTATCGTAGGGTTACAACACAATACAGTGCTAAGGTAAAGACTTTAAGGTCTGACAATGGGACATAATACACTAACAAGGCTATTGAAGAATACTTATCAGCCCATGAGATACAACATCATACTTCATATACCTATACATCATCTTAGAATGGTGTGACAGAGCAGAAGAACATGCACCTGTTAGAAGTGGCACGGTTAATAATATTTGATATGAATGTTCATAAACACTTGTGGGGGCATGCCGTGTTGACGTTTGTATATCTCATCAACAGGATGCCCTCTCAGGTGTTAGGATGGAAGACACCGTTTGAGATGCTTATAGGTGAGAAGAAGTACATTGTTCCCCCAAACGTATTTGGATATGTCTGCTTCGTAAAGGATAATAGCCCTGTGGTGGGAAAGTTAGACCTTCGGGCAGTAAAATACGTCTTTATTGGCTACTAAGGGACTCAGAAGGGATACTCTTGCTGGAGTCATGTGGAGCGAAGGCTCTTTGTGAGCATGGGCTTTACATTCAGAGAGATGGAACCATACTAACACAATGGTTCAGGTGAAGGCTCAATATTTGGTGAGGTATTAAGAATGAAGGGGAGATGGGCCCAAACATGATTGTCGGGTCAGTTCCATGCCCAATGATGAAAGTTGGTCCAAGGGAACAAAGAGAAGATAGCGAGGGGGAGAAAATTGATGAGGAAGATCATAACGAGGAGGAAGAAAGTGATGCTGTAATACAGGAGGAGGAACAGACTAGAGAAAAATCTACAGAGCTCCAAGTCTACAGAAGAAGAAAACAGCAGTCCACTACTGTGCTTATTGCCCCTACTGTGCCATGTTCCCTGCCTAACCCTGCACAAACTTCTGAAGATAAAACTTTCGTACCAGACCCATCTGATTCGGATGGTATGATCTCTCCTCCTTGTCCTTCTCCTATTCCCTTAAGGAGATCTTCTCATAGTAATGCAAAAAAATTCCTTAATCGTTATGGTTATGAATATGATATCGTTCATTTTTTATCCTACTATGATCTATCCCCTACTTATGGAGCATTCATTACATCGTTAAACATCATCTCTTTGCCTAAGTGTTGGTAGAAAGTGAAGGAAGATCTGAGGTAAAAAGCTGCAATGTTGGAAGAACTTGGGACACTTGAAAAAAATGGGACATGGAAAATTATTCCATTACCTAAAAGAAAGAGAGCAGTTTGATACAAATGGGTCTTCATAGTAAAGGAGACACCAAAAGGAAAGGTAGAGCGATACAAGATAAACTCGGTTGCAAAGGAATTTACTTAGTCCTATAACATCGACTATGATGAGATATTTGCCCCAGTAGCAAAGATGAGCACTGTAAGAACCCTAGTTTCTCTTGCATCAAACCATGGGTGGCAAATTCATCAATTGGATATGAAGAATGTCTTTTTCATGGATATCTACAAGAGAAAGTATACATGGAGACGTCCTCGAATTTTTGTACGAAGCAGTCAACAGGAAAGGTGTACAAGCTAAAAAATTACTGTATGGACTCAAGCAATCTCCTTGGGCCTGGTTTGCAAGATTCAGGAAGGCTGTCACAAGCATGGGATACAGCCAGACCAATGCAGATCATACGTCTTCTTTCGATATACGAGAGGCCACGTCACCATACTTGCAGTATATGTAGATGATATAGTGATCACAGATGGTATAGTGATCACATATGATAAGGAGGAGGAGATTACCCAGCTAAAGTCAAAACTTGCCATAGAATTTGAAGTAAATAACTTGGGAATGATGAGGTATTTTCTCGGGATCGAGGTGGCTCAAGAAAGAGATGGGATCGTCCTCTCTCAGAGGAAGTATGTACTAGATCTTCTCATAGAAATTAGTATGCTGGAATATCTATCTGCAGTCACTCCAATCGATCAGAAAGATAAATTGGGGACAGAGACATGAGAGCTGGTTAATCGTAAGGGATATCAAGATTTGTAGGCAGATTGATTTATCTAGGACACACTTGCCCTGATATCTCATTTGTTGTGAGTGTAGTAAGTCACTACACTCATGATCCAATGAAGGGCCACAAGAATACAGTTTTTCATATTCTGAGATATCTGAAGGGGGCTCCCGGAAGAAGGATTTGGTTCAATAACAACGGACACATGGGTGTTGAGGGGTACTGCGATTCAGATTGGACAAGTCGCCTGGACGATAGAAGGTCTACATCTGGTTACTGTGTCTTTGTGGGGGGTAACCTAGTCTCATGGAGAAGTAAGAAATAGTCTGTGGTAGAACGATCGACTGCTTAAGTAGAATATAGAGCTTGGCTCTAGGAGTGTCAAAGTTATTGTGTGTAAAAGCATTGACAGAGTTGAAGCTAGACCAAGGAATACTATTGCACCTTCTGGGTGACAGTCAAGCTACACTAAGTATAGCTAACAATCCAGTTCAGCATGACAAAACAAAGTACATCAAAATTGATCGGTTCTTTATCAAAGAGAAGCTAGAGAAAGAGATATTAAAGCTCGATTATGTTCGTTCAGAAGAGCAAGTTGCATATTATCTTACTAATGGTCTTAATTCATTGAGTCTTTCTAAACTATGTGACAAGATGGGGATGATTGATATCTATCGTCCATCTTCAGAGAGAGTGTTGAGAGTATTAAAGAATATTTTTAGTCCCACGTGGAGTAGAGTATATAGTAGAGAGAGGGATTAGCCTCTCATATATATATATGTAGCTCCACATCAATAATAAACAAGCCACGTATTCTACTAAATTTTTATTGCTATCAGTATTGTCTGTTGCAATTTGACCTAAGTATTTACATGTTAATACTAATTGTCTCTTTACCATCTTTGCGCTCGTATGCAATATTATAGTACATATCCACTATATACATTTTGGTATTATCACAACTAAATCCTTGTTTACTCATTATGATTTGTTTGGCATATATACATAAGTGATGTTAATATTTGGTCAATGCCAACAATTTAGTTTTATTAACCTTTATATTGAATGACTTATTATATTCAATTATCACATTAAATGTTTTGTTTACAAACAAATTCCATGGCATTGTAATATTGTCATTATATAGATTATATATTTGTTTGATTTAAGAGTAGCCAAAGCATCTTAAATCTTGAAAAATATAAATGACATAAAATATTAAAATTAACCATAAGAAAATTGATTTGGCCTCACGGAAATACACATATTGTAAGGGTTAATTGAATTTGAAATGGTAGATGAGACATTATTTATAAGTATTCTAAATGCCCAAAGGCATAGAGTTCTTTTTATTTAATGTCTTGAATCTACTTATTTAATTATAAAGTTTTATTATAATCATATTGTGTTATAACTTTTACCCACAAGAAGGTTATAATGACATATTGATTTATATTTAAAATATTTGACGTTGGTTAAATTTGTAATAAAGTTTTATTTATTTGTTTCATTTCACGTTGGCAAGTTCAGATAAGGCATTGGCTAGCACCTTGATGAAAATAATTGTCACTTGGTAATTATAATGGTATTTTAGGAGCGCGTGAGGTGTAAGTGAGCATATTATGAAAATGCATAAGATCGCAGCACAACAAAAATCTCTTGAGATTGAGATTTCTGAGTCATTCCTTGTTCATCTCATACTTAATTTTCTTCCATCTTAGTTCGAACTATTTAAATTTTCTTTTAACATGGCACAAAGATAAATGGTCTATAAATGAATTACTGATCATGTGTGTTCAAGAGGAAGGGAGGTTCAAGCATGAGGGTTTAAAGATTTAGAGAAAGATATATACATGTCGCAACCTGAAGGATTTGTACTAGACAAGAATAGTCAATTGGTTTATAAACGAAAGAAATCCATATGTGGACTAAAACAAGTTTTCCACCAATGGTATTTAAAGTTTCACAATGTGATATCTTCTTTTGGTTTTACGAAGAACATTGTGGATCAATGTATATACCTCAAGGTCAATGGGAATAAATTCATATTCTTAATATTATATGTGGATGACAGAACTTGCAAGTAATAACTTAGGTTTGCTACATGAGGCCAAACAGTTTCTCTCACAAAACTTTGATACGAAGAATATGGGTGAAGCCTCTTTATGTCATTAGCATAAAGATTTACAAAAATAGATTCAAAGATTCATTAGGATTGTCTCAAAAGGACTACATTAACAAAGTTTTGGAAAGTAAAGGTAAATGAGAGAAGAATCAAAATCACTCATCATATGACAAATCATATTGCTCTCTTTTATCTTGGTTCTTTCTGCTTAACATTAACAATCTCATGACATATATCAAGTAAACATCTTTTTATTAAGTGTGAAGGTAAATGGGAGAAGAATCAAACTCACTCATCATATGACAAATTGACTTTATCCATACCGAGCAGATATCTGAGTGATTACTCTACATGAACCAAGTCCAATCAGAACCAACATGCCAGCACAATACACCACATGGAGCAGAGTAAACCGAAAGCTAATTAGATTTAGTTTTTAGAATATCAATTTATTCAGTTTTGACTATTCGAAGAATAAACCGAAAACTAATTAGAATATAGGCTGTTTCGTAGAATGCAAGTTGGCCAGCTGAATCAGTGCTATTGCATCTGTGGTTTGACCACAATGAACGTACGAATCTGACATAAAGGAAGGTCGGTCGGTCGGTGGAAGTTTACTGGAGGTAGTATGTAGGAGGAATCCAAGTGAACTGTTTGATCCGGAGACGATGCCTAATTATCACTTCAAATTTATATGTATCAGTGGCTTTCTAAGCACACTGTACATGTATCAACGACCTAATGAACACGTTCACACAAGATGACATTTGATACTAACAAGATTGGAGAATTGTTACTGACAATGAGACGCTATGGGAATCGCAACATCCCTCTTATTCATAACAATAAGACATGGCCAGGTTTCTTTCGTCGAACATTATTTTGCAACAGATCATGCATAACCTTGATCGAATTTTAAGTGCAGGGCGGAAGAGGGGTTCCACAGAGACACTTGTTGTGTTCGAAGGTGGAGCTTGGGTACGCCCTCATCCCGCTCGGTATCGGCCCACACAACCTGTTGTAGCTCATGTCAAGAACGCCAAGAAACTGCAGCTCTAGGATCTGCGCGTTGATGCTCCCCCTTATCCGGTTATGGCTGATGCTGAGCCCGGCCATGAACTCGGGGTACGTCACGTTCGACAGATCGAACGAGAGACGGTTTCTCGACACGTCGATCTGAGTCGAGAACTTGGACTCACCGAGTAGAACCGAAGCGTCCCCTCCCAAACGGTTTCCCGACAGGTCAATGTTCTGAAAGTTGACCTTATCAAAGGAAAGGGGAATCCGGCCGGTCAGCCGGTTATCAGCCAGGCCGAGGAACGTGTCGTTGCCACCGTAGCCGTTCATGAGGGAGGCCGGTATGTGCCCAGATAGCTGGTTCAACGAGAAGTCAATGTAATTGACGCTGCCTCGGAAGCAACGGGGAATGCGCCCATAGAGTTTGTTTGAGCGGAGGTCGATGTAGTTGAGGCTGGTAAAGTTGCAGAGGAAGTCAGGTATTGTACCTGAGATTGAATTTTCTCGAAGAGTGAGTCGTTCAAGGTGTTGTAATTTTGTTATGGAGTAAGGAATAGGGCCAGTCAGGTTCGGGTTAATCTCGATCTCGAGCCGCCTTAGTTCGGGCAGATCGCCAATCGCTGGCGGAATAGGCCCGGATATGTTGGAGGCGGTGATGGCGGCCCATATTACTCGGCCATTGTTGTCACAAACGACTCCTTGCCAGAAAAAGCAGCAGCTTTTGGAAGCCGACCAGCTGTCGAGGTTGGGCGGGTTGTTGAACGCTTTCTTGAGCTTGAGAAGGGTAGCACTGTCATCCTTATTGCATATCTGGGATGATACCAGTTGCAGTGCAAGAGATGACAGGAGAAATATTATGAGAGAAACTCTAAGGATACACATTATTTCAGACTGATGGAGTTTGTTTCTACTAGAAAACCCCTTTTTTATTAGGTACACAGGAGCTTTTGCTTCATATGAAGAACATGTAATATACAAGCAACTCGCACATGCATGATGGGATATACTCTCTAGCACATTCAACTTTGACATGAAGAAAATGTAATATACAAGCAACTCGCACGTGATGCATGAGAAATATTATGAGAGAAACTCTAAGGATACACATGATTCAGAAGGAAGGATGGAATTTGTTTCTACTAGAAACCTTACACAGGAGGTTTTGCTTTGATATGAAGAACATGTAATATACAAGCAACTCGCACGTGATGGGATATATATATGCTCACTAGCACTTTCAACTTAGATGGCATTTCATTTCCTAGAAACATCACCTAGTCGCCTCTTCCATTAATTAGGTTTCCATTTTCAACAAGATCTCTAGCTCTCTTCTTAAGCCTCTTCCATTCTAAGAAATCTCGCTTCTAATGAAGACTTTTGGAAGATGGTATTCATAAACAAAAGGAAAATCAAGAGCTACCTGGTTCCAAAATGTCTTCAGTTATATCTCTTCTACATGTGACTACAGTGCATAAATATTCTGTCAAGATTACAAATAAAGTGATCTCACGGTCTATTGCATTAAAATATTTTTATCACGTCCAGTGCTTGTAGCTCAAGTGAAAAGCAGCACGGACATCAGATGGAACTGACAGGGTTCGAATCTCCCAACCGTAAAAACGTATAGGTGTGTGTGAGTTATATATATATATATATATATATATATATATATATATATATATAATCCCAAATGGTACGCTAATCACAAATCGAACGCTAACATGAAACAAGACAAATAAATATAAGGCTCCCAAGCTAAAGTGTAAGATCTTGGATCTAAACTATGAATACCGAGGAGTTCATCAAAAACTTGTTACAGTTGAACATACATAAAGATATATTTGCCTAGAAAATGGTGACTATATAGACTTCACTGCCTAGATTCATGGGCTCAAATCATACAGACGTTAAAAGTCGGTGGCGGAAGGAGGCTTCTATCGTTATACAAAGGCAAGTTCCATAAACCATTAACTTGTCTATATATCCCATCAATAGAAATAGTCAATGCAGGAGGCATCCTTGCTGGTTAAAACCCGATTAGAATCATCACCACAATGCCTATCCAGATCATTATCAAGCTTTCTCACCTCATTTTGAAACCTCGAGATTGCTGGCACCTTGCCTACTCTTCCTATGACAAATAAGGATTCATCTAGATTAGTCACGATGAAACAACGTTGAACATGACAACCAGGGGCGGATCATAATTAAGCTGGGCAGGCCCGGACTGCAACCGGGGCTTAAAAAATAAAAATAAAAAAAATTTAGTTGAAATTTTATGTTCCACAATTCTACAAATAACATGAAAGTTGTTGTAGTCTAGTGGTTGGAATGCCACTTTGTGGCCGTATGAGCATCATTAGCAGCTGGGACTCTCCAATGCTATTTGGGATCCACAATTTTATTAAAAAAAGGGGATAAATGTAGAATGGGTTGGGCTTGTACGAGAATAGTATGAAATGATAAAGTGAGCTCCAGTTCCAAAGATTGTGTGGTCAAAAATCGATGTAAAAAAAAAATATAAAATCTAGAATTTAGAAAGTTGTCCTACAAATTGAGACATACTATTCTACAAAATGAGTTCCTACAATCTAAAATCTAGAAATTGAGAGGCCCAACCCTTAGCACCTATGTGTGGGATGTGACCGAAATCAAGAAATTGGAACTAGGGATTATACAAAATGAGCTCCTACATTTTGAATCTAGAATATAGAATGTGTGATGGACCTTACTAATGATGCTCTAAAGGCCTGTGTTCAAGTCCCAGTAGGACTACATAGAACAAATATAAATGATTTTTTTATACACAATATTAAGAAGAAAAAAAAACTCCTAACATTTTTCTTCACTCAGCGCCTCCCCCCCCCCCCCCCCCCCCCCCCCCAAAATAAATATTTCTCGCTCCTCCCTTGATGACAACGATCTCATAGATTGTGTTGCAAACGAAACGCGAAAACCATTCCCCCAAACCGATAAGACTTGGTGATGACCGAAAAATAAGATGCACAAACCAAATATCCCAAAACCACACACATGACGAATTTTTTTTCCGGAACGATTGGAATCCAACCCGAAAATGTTTCCACTAATGGAATAAAGAGATACACCAACTCCTTACAAACTCCTCCACTGATCCACACGGATCACTAAAATACTTCAATGGGCAGAAATAACTTACAATGAGTAAAAAGATTTACCGAAGACAACTAGATGACGATGAAGAACAGTTGTATAACTACTCGAAGCGATCTCTCTTCAAATCAACTCCCAAACTCTGAATCCCTCTTTCTCTTCTTAAAAAATTACAATATTGAGAAAACCCTCTCCTTTGATCATTTGATATGGATTAGGGTTAGAAAACTCCTATTTAAAGTACCCAAATTTTGAAAAGATCTAGACCGTTAATTATGATCCAATGGTGTTAATAAAATACTCAAATTTGACCTTCAGTCTTAACACTGATGTATATACCCAGCTGTGGTGGAAGGCTGTGAAGAGAGTTATGAGATATCTCAAAAGGACTTAGAAGTTTGCATTGCACTACAACATTTACCTAGTTGTCGTAGAAGGCTTCAGTGATACTAGTTGGTGCTCAGAAGAAGGGAGAAAAAGATCCACAGGAGGATATATGTATTCTCTATGGAATGGGCTGCTATATCGTAAAAGTCGAAGAAGCAGACTTCGTTCTCTTACTCATCTATGGAGTTTTAAGTTTTATGCTCTGACTACAAAGGATAAAGGAGAATGGATTCGGGAGCTCATGTATGATCTTTCTCTAGTTGGTGCGTAGATTTTATCTATACCGATCTACTATGACAACCAAACGACTGCACCAGTGGTATCAAATTATCTCTTCAATGGTAAGAAGAGGATTGTATGTCTTCATCACACAATACTGAATGAGTGCATAAATAATGACATCATTGCAATAGTTGGTGTTCAGAGCCAAAAAAATTCGGCAGATCCATTCACCAAAGGTCTCAAGCACCAGCTAGTTGAGGACAAAGCAAAAAAAAATGGGCTTGAGACCAAAAGTAATTATACTATAAAGTAATAGCCGTCTGATACATTACATCATTTTTCTAAACTTTAAAATCTATAGACACCTTCGGGCGAAGCTATCGCCATGCCACGGAGCTACATAAGGTATGTACACGAGCTCCTAGAACTTCAAAACACGCTTTAAGGACACGAACAGGACATGCTGGTAGGTGGACAGGATTGGGAAGTCGCGCTAGCTCCTTGCAGGATCGCCTTGGTGCGAAAAACCTATTGCAACAAGGGTCAGTACATCAAAATACACTGGTGAAGGCGAGCTAACCCAACTATACCAATCAACACGTTATTTATGTGAAGCATGCAAGTTATTATGTAGTCTTTCTATCTTCTATTTAATTCAAGTTACAAGCAAGCAATGGATACGAAAAATTGACTGAAATAAACAAGTCACCGTTCGGTGACTTTTACCTGCCCGTCTGAACCACCTGCACAACACTTACCATGACATTCCCTGCCACGAAGACCTAGTTAGCTTGCACAGTTTAAATTTATGAGGGGGTCACTGGAACGATGTCATAGTGGACGATTTATAGTATCGAGACAAAAATGGTATGCGACGCAGGTGGCGAGCCCTGCTACGTGACATTCCGTCCATAACAGACGACTATTCAAAATGTTTCGTCCAGATCAGATCGGTCTTAGTGCCCCGACGACCGTCCGCAGGAACCAGAAATCTTGTGCACAAGTTTTCCTTAACCAAGCAACATCTAATACTAAGTTATCAAACGATGCAGTTCAAGGCAACACAAGCACGAGACAAGTAACATGGCATGATCTTATTTGCATAGTCTTTCTGTTCAATATATTATATAGTAAAGTATTATATTCATAGCACAATAATGAAAGAATATATTCTAACTAGAATTGAAACATGATGAAAGAACATTCTAAGCGAACTAACATGCAACAAAGTAACTGTTCATAAGTTGATTGACAAGCATAAAGTATTTCAAGTCTATTTTATTTTATCTTGACATCTTTTAGTTACTATGGTATCGTCTGATCGAAACAATCAAGAGGGCAAGATTTTTGGTGCGAAGACTTGGAAGAAGGATCAACTAATTGAAGTATAGCCACTAATAAGTTGGTAGGGAGAGAAAAGGAAAGAGGTGCTTCAAGACTCGCTCGCGCGATGCCTACTACATGATCACCTGCATTACCACAAACAGAGGATTAATACAATTTTCCTCTTTTCAAGCTCGAAACGAAAGTGCAGTTCAACGAACGAAAGTAATAAGATCCATCAAAACCCTTTAAGAAAATGCAAATCCGAAAACCAACTCGAAAGCACGAAAGCAGCAATGCGACATCGAAAATTAGTCAAAAAACCTTGCAGCGGAGAGGTCCCACTTAACTCTGCCGCTAAGTTCGTCCTTGGGGCACGGTCCACTGAATATGGGAATCAATTTCGAAGAAGCCAATCCTTAACGAGAAAAAGATCTTGATTCAATCTATCCCGATCGAACGATATCGAAAGTATTTCTTACCTGTGCTCCCCGAATAGGATGAACGGGACACCACATCCTAACAAACTAATAAGAACTTTCATCCTCAAAACACAGGAATAGAATCCACCATTATGAAACAATAAAGAAAATGAGACTCAGACTCAAGCTCCCACATAGACTCTTCGACCGAATGATTTCTCCAAAGCACGCAAACGAGAGAAACTGAACTACTTCAAAGCAGGTTCTGCTTACGATCCATGATATGTACAGCTTGCTCGACATATGTCAAGTTCGCCTTCAAGTCTATTGATCAAGATCCACCACATGACTTAGATCATACACGTACTTCCTAAGTTATAAAACATGGAAGATATCATACACCTCTGATAATGACGGTGGCAGGGCAATCTAATATATGACTGGGGTGACTCGCTTGAGTAATTTGAACGGGCCGACGTATCTCGGACTTAGCTTCCCTTTTGCTCTAAATCTGGTAACTTCTCGAATGGGCGAGACTTTTAGAAATACATGATCGCCTTCTAAGAACTCAAGAGGTCGATGGTGCACATCTGAACAACTCTTCTAATGGCTTTGTGCTACCTTCAGCCGCTCACGGATCAAATGGATCTTTTGGATGGTTTGTTCTACGAGTTTCAGACCAAGAATTTATCGTTCTCCAACTACATCCCAACAGATAGGGGATCTACACTTCCGCCCATATAATGCCTCATAAGGCGCTATTTGAATGCTTGATTGATAGCTATTATTGTATGCAAATTCGGCTAACGGTAGATGCATATCCCAACTTGACTTCAAGTCCAAGGCACAGTGCCGTAGAATGTCTTCGAGGATCTGGTTTACCCGCTCTGTCTGGCCGTCGATCTGAGGATGGTAGGCGGAGCTGAACTTTAACTTCGTCCATCTCGATCGGAGATAATGGATACGGGTACACCTTGGATTTGAACGATCTCATCGAGGTAGATCAGTGCCAGACGGTCGACACTCCAAGCAACTTAGATAGGAAAAAAGTGAGCTGACTTGGTGAGTCGATCGACGATGATCCAGACGGCATCATTTTCCTATTGTGTCTTTGGCAAACCAACAATAAAATTCATGGTTATGTGTTCCTATTTTCACTCCGGTATAGCAAGGTTCTGCATCTCCCCCATGGCTTCTGGTTCTCGGCCTTTACTCGCTGACAGGCCTTGAATTGTGACACAAATAGCACAACGTCCCTATTCATGCCGTGCCACCAAAACTTCGTACGGAGGTCTCGACACATCTTCGTGCTTCTTGTGTGTGAGGTGTAACTCGTATAATGGGCTTAAGTGAGTATCTCTTTTCTGAGGTTTGCATTGTTAGGAACACACTATCTCCCCTTCACCTGCATCATTCCACCATCGCTCACCGCAAAGTCGATCGTCTTTTCTGCTGAGATAAGCTTGTTTTTCTTCTCTAGGAATATGTCGTCCTTCTGAGCAGACTTGACTTTCTCTAATAGGTCTGGTTTGAGGCACAACTGAGCTGACTGTGCCCATTTGTATCTGATTCGGAGTGTAATGCCCAAACTTTCCAGATCCCTTCGCTGCTTGTCTTCGATAGCTAAGCTCCCTGCAAACACTCGACTCAGTTCATCAGCTACAACGTTGCCCTTGTCCGGTGTATATCTGATCATCAAGTCAAAGTCGCTAAGGAGTACGAGCCAACTTTATTGCCATAAATTCAGGTCCTTTTGAGTATAGAGGTACTTGAGACTTTTATGAGTGGCAAAAATTCTACACGGTACGCCATAGAGGTAATGTCGTTATAACTTCAACGCGAACAACTGCCAGTTCCAGATCGTGGGTCATATAGTTCCTTTCATGAGGGTTTAACTGCCTCGACGCAAAACCTATCACATTTTTCATCTGTATAAGGACACATCTCAAACCCTTTCCTGAAGTGTAGCTATAAATTTGGAAATCATCGGGCCCGTCCGTTAGAGTAAGAATCGGTGCTGAGATAAGGCGTCGCTTTAATGCTACAAATGAAGCTTAAAAGTTTTCTGACCACGCGAATGTTACTCCCTTCCAAGTGATATGAGTCAGAGGCGAAGGGATCCTTGAAAATTCCTTGACGAATCTTCTGTAGTAGCCCGGTAGACCAAGAAAGTTTTAAATTTTGCTGGCCGACTCATGTCTCTTCCACTCCACGATGGCTTCAATTTTCTTTGGATCGACTGGGTCGCCCTCCGCAGAAATGATGTGCCCGAGGAAAGATATGATGTCCAACTAGAATTCGCACTTACTCAGCTTCACGAATAACTTATTGTCTCGATGAGTTTGAAGCACCATCTGCATGTATCCAGCGTATTCTTTTTTATTCTTTGAGTACACTAAGATATCGTCTATCAATACCACAACAAACTTATCAAGGAATGATTGGAATACACGGTTCATCAAATCTATGAATGCGGTAGGAGAATTCATCAGTCCGAATAGCATGACAGAAAACTCATTGTCAAGTCCCAGTCCCAAAATACGTAGGACTAGGAATACGTAAGTATGCCAACCGTATTTATATGTCAACTCCAATATATAGAAACTAAGCACATACGTATGTTGTTTTATGAATAATAATTCATAAGTGGTATATAACTTCACAACTCACAGGCAATACTAATCTCATCCACAAAACCAAATAGAAATATATAACCAAATATGCACTACCAAAATATGATAAAATAGTAACATTTTTAGCGACGTCATATTAAAACGTCGCTAATATTAAATATTTGAGCGACTCCAAAAATAAATGTCGCTATACTTCGCTGTTGGCGATATAAAACGATGTTTAGCGACTGTAATTCAGTTTTTTAAAAGAATAGTCGCTATAAGCTTCTTTAAGGTCGCTAAACGTTGCTGAGTTTTTTGATTTAGCAATGTTTAGCAATGTATTTAGAGACGTTAGTTTTTTTAATTTTTAACGACATTTTTAGCAACGTCTATAACGTCGCAAACTTGATAATTAGCGACTTTTAGTGACATCTAGTTATGACGTCGCTATTTTTATTAGCGATGTAATAATTTGACGTCGCTAAATTTTTTAATATAGGTTTTGATTCCCCTCCTTCTGTCGAAATCTTTTCCCAAATTTTCAAAAACTCCCCTCTCTCCCCCCTTTCCGGTGAAGTGCCCCCTCAGGCGTCCTCTACAGCCCCCTACTCCGGCGGACCCCCCCCCCGAATGCTCCCCTACAGCCCCCCACCAGCTCCCCCACAGCCCCCTCCGGCGGACCTCGGGCTTATCCTCCTCCTCCTCCTCCTCCTCTAGGTAAACCCTAACCCGATCTCTCTCTCTCTCTCTCTCTCTCTCAGATGCGCACGACATGACACTGACACCGACACGACACACACTGACACAAACACGACACACACTGACACAGAGGGTGTAAACCCTAACCCTAACACTAACCCTAACCCGATCTTTCTCTCTCTTTCTCTCTCTCACAGATGCAGATACGATATGACACTGACATATACACGACACATACACACTGACACAGACACGATACTATCACAGAGGGTGTAAACCCTAAACCTAACCCTATCTCTCTCTCTCTCTCTCTGATGTCTGATATTCTAACTTGATATCTAACTCAAATAACTAAAATTTAAACTTCACCCTAGCTGATAATTACTAACTAGCATTCACTAACAATGCATCTAACTGATATATTCATCAGTCAGTGATACACACATATTAGTACATAAACACAGTGGACTGAAAACTAATGCTGCCACTACTGATATTCTCTATAATATATACATCAATACCTTCCTAATGAAGGCACTAACCGAAGCCCCATCAGTCTACTACTGATACCAAACTATACTGACATCAATCCTTTAGTTGTAGTGTGATCAACTCGAGCTTAGTATACTAAGAAAATCCTTAATTTCCATACCTGATATAACCCCCATCCAAATATGATACTATGTGATATGGATCTTACTCACAACTGATACCTATATCCATTTCTCACCTACACACAACCACAGTTGATACACATAAGATACACAGAGATTCCCCAATCTTCTAATGCTTGTTGTGATACTCAAGTTTAAAATGCAACTTCAAATTGCTACTGCCTAATATCGCACCCTGCTTTGTATGATGGTGTGCACCGACCCTGTGAAGTCTGCCGCAACACTCATGTGCACATAAAATATGCACTATCAGGTCTGTGCAACAGCTCTCCCAATCTTATTGCTCACTGTGTTGCTCCCCAAATATGCTGTTAACATGACATATACTCCTATGGACAGGCACTCCTCTATAACCAGATGACTAATACTTAAAGCAGTGCACAAACCCTAACCCTAACCCAATCTGCTCAGTTGGCACTCACTGATACACTGCAATATGAGTATCAGTGCATGCACTATATTTCTAAGTATTCTTATGTGTGTGTAGACGAGTAGGTGTATAACATAATTGGGTATTCCTGAGTATATATGCTAGGACTAGGAGTATCGGTACATGTACTGTATTTAATGTTGAGTATATACTTGAATGATGTCTATTCATCTTTGTAGAAGTATCTAAAAATGTATATGAATTACTATCTGTATCATCATTCGTGTATGTACAACCGTCATATTGATGACATGTGCGGTGTGCGGGATGAATTCGTTGAGGGTGTACAACAATTTTTGCAGTTCACCAAGGCGTTCCCTCAGTATATGGACGATACCAAAATTAAGTATCCGTGTGTGAGATATCGTAACTTAAAATATTATCAAGAAGTGGAAGTCACATATCATTTGTACTCGAAGGGTTTCACACCGAATTACTATAAGTGGACCGCGCACGGAGAACTTGTGTCTTTAGCATCGGAGTCGGCGCCTTATGTGGAGCCGCATATGGATGTCCACAACCACACTGCTTACAACGATGGGTGGGTGAACATGGTTTTTCATGCGGCGGGGCCTAGTTTCAATCCGAACAATCATGATGCAACTGAAGCAGCACTGAATGCCGATGCTGCAAAGTTTATGGAGTTTCTCGAGAATGCAAGGACACCATTATATCCTGGTTGTGAGGATCATTCACCGTTGGAGATTGTTACAAGATTATTGAACATCAAGTCCAATTTTAACATGTTGCAAGAATGCTATAACCGACTGTTGAATTTGATTACAGAGATCTTACCAGAGGGTGCAAAGTTGCCTAAAGACTTCTACCGATCTAAGAGGATGGTGAGATCGCTCTGGATGGGATACGAGAAAATTGATGCATATTGTAACGGGTGCATGTTGTACTACAAAGACGACAAGGATGAAGATGCATTCAGATTCTGTGGTACTAATCGCTTCAAGGCCACTGGAAGAGAAAAGTCTGTCGGTGCAAAGAAGCCTAACGATTCGATGCACTACTTCCCTTTGACGTCGCGGTTACAGAGGTTGTTTATGGTGAAGGAGACTGCAAAAAATATGAGTTGGCACAAGCGGAAACAGATCGAAGGAGTATTGGATTATCCATCTGATGGAGAAGCATGGAAGCACTTTGATTGAGAATAATCAGATTTTCCTTCGGATCTGCGTAATATCAGATTGGGGCTCTTCTCCGACGGTTTTACCCTATTTGGAATTTCGGGCTCCCAGTATTCGTGTTGGCCTGTGATCGTCACTCCGTATAATCTACCGCCTTGGATGTGCATGAAGACTCCGTATATGTTCCTAACCGTTATTATTCCGGGTCCGAACAATCCGAAGAGGAACATCGATGTATATTTATAGCCTTTAATAGATGAGTTGAATCAGCTGTGGGAAGTAGGTGCCAACACGTACGATATTTCTAGAAAGCTGAATTTTCAGATGAGGGCAGCACTTATGTGGACCATCAACAATTTTTTGGCCTATGGAATATTATCGGGATGGAGCACTCATGGTCGTCTCTCATGTCCGTATTTTATGGACTGCACTATGGCTTTCCATTTGAAACATGGAGGCAAATCGTGCTTCTTCGATTGTCATCGATAATTTCTGCCAAAGGATCCGTACCGGAGGAATATGAATGCTTTTTGTGCGGGCGTTGTGGAGAAGGACAATCCACCGCCAAGGTAGCCCAGATACACGATATGGAAAGAGGTAAAAGATTTACCAGGTGCTATCGAAGAGCCTGCTAAGGGGTACAAGTATGATGGATTTGGTCGCACCCATAACTGGATAAAGATGAGTATATTTTGGGATCTGCCATATTGGAGCACCAATCTGATCAGACATAACCTTGATGTCATGCATATCGAGAAGAATGTATTTAATAATATAATTAATACTGTAATAGAGGTAAAGGAGAAGACGAAAGATAACATGAAGGCCAGGTTGGACTTAGAAGAAATATATAGACATCCTGCGTTGTATATGATAGACGAGGGAAATGGAAAGTTAAAGCAGCCTAAGTCAATTTTCTCACTGGAGAAAGAGGATAAAGGAAGACTATGTAGGTGGATTCAGGGTCTAAATTTTCCAGACGGTACGTGCCGAACTTGAGAAGATGCGTCGACCTCAAGGAGAACAAACTGGCGGGTATGAAGTGCCACGATTATCACGTATTCATAGAGAGATTAATTCCGATTATATTTTGGGAATTCTTACCGCAAGTCGTTTGGGATCCATTGACAGAGCTCAGCATATTCTTCAGATATCTTTGTTCTACTAAGTTTCTCGTCAATCGTCTATAAAAGCAAGAGAAGGACATTGCGGTAACACTGTGCAGGCTCAAGAAGGTGTTTTCTCCTGGATTTTTTGACTCTATGGAGCATTTTCGGTATTTGCCTTGCTCGGGCGCAACTCCAGGTTCGCGCGGCATCGCATCCCGATGGAAACGATTGTCCCGCGGGAGTGCTAGCACGGTGATTCGCGCCTAGCAGGGACGGCCGATTCCTTCGGGAGATCGGGGCTTGACATTAGCGACGTATTTTGTGTCGCTAAACGTTGCTAAATTTTTTCTGTTTAGCGGCATTTTGTAACACATTTAGGGACATTTTATTGAGCTAGCAAATACTGCAATATTAATAATTTAGCGATATTCAGCGACGTATTTAGCGAGATATTTAGCAACATGCTCAGTGACGTACTTAGTGACGTATTCAGCGACGTATTAGCGACGTATATAAACGTTGCTAAACGACGCTAAACATCGCTAAATTTTCAGTAAAAAAATATAAAATGGTTTCCAAACCAATATTCCTGTTGTTTATGAATTCTTAATTTATATAGATAGACCCGAAGCAACTCTCTATTAAATTCCCTGGGTTCTTCGACCCCTCGGTGGAACACTCAACACCGGTAAATTAATATACATTTAATATGAATAAAACAAATACATAGACTTATAATAGTTCATAAAAATAGACAGACCCGGAGCAACCCTCCATTGAATTTTCTGGGTACGAAATATCACAAAAGTATATAAAATATCACAGTCCCACAATAAATACAAAATAAAAGTATCACAGTCACACAAAAAGCACAATATAAATTATCACAGTCACACAAAAAGCACAATAAATGTATCATAGTTACACCATAAGTCTTATCTAATTCCTCAATCTCTCTAGGAAATCCAATGCGCTGGGGCAGAACCCAGTCCCTCAGATACTTCGCATAAGCAGCGTCTAGATGATCAATCTCTGCTATAGGTGTTGGGTGACTGGACTCCCCCTCTGAGCTGGTGCCTGCCCAAAAGTAGGAGGTACCACTTCCTCCTTAGCAGTAGGAGTTGTCACTTTCTCCTTAACAAACGCTTCCAATTTAACAGTAGGAGGTGTCACTTCCTCCTTAACAGTAGGAGGTACCACTCTCAAGCGACGTACACATGCTCGGGTCATGGGTGCCATCTGGTAAGATAGATGGAAACAAAGAATATAATTGATAACATAAATAAATACATGTATCCATATAGTTAAAATAGATGTTACATTCCACATTAAAAATATAGTATATGTAACGGTATCGGCCATATCGGGTCGGTATCGGCCATATCGGGTTGGTATCGGTCGATACTATTGTAAACCCCCTCAATTTTTATAGTAGATAGTTAGAGTGGACCAGAAAATTTTTTATAGAAGATATTGAGGTTTAGAATAGAGTATATTTATCTGGAATTTTAATCCCGTTTAATTAAAACCCTTGGCGCGCACTATCGTTGTCTAATTATTCGGAGTCCATTATCAGCCCATAAATTCCGTACAAATATTGTACACTCGACTCAACTCGCCAAATTAGGCACTGTACTTTTCTGACTGTTAAAATCAACTTTTGTGTGCTCTAAATTAATTGCGCAACATTCCGTAAATCGTAACCCGTATTTAATTTCGTGTCGGACACCTGTGTCGTTACCCTAGATTTTGGGGTACCAACTTAACCCGTTGAGCCGGACCAACTAAAGGGTCCAAGACTGACTCCAAGTCTCCACCATTTTTGGCATTTGCGTCATTTCCAGATTTTGACCCCGCGGACCCCAATTAAATTAAATTTTCGGGACGCGTTATCTTTATTTAATTAGGGATTTACCAACTTTGTAAATTCTATTTTTAATACTAAATTAATCCCAATGCCCTTCAAATTAGATCCGCGCCTAACGCGCAACACCCCCTCACCATGACAATTTATATATATATATTTTTTTTCTCCGTAATTTTTGCGTCATTTCATGTGTCCATACAAATTCTCGAATTTACGGGACTTATTTGCAATTAATAAATTGTGTGGCACCATCCTATTGGCCAAGAACTAATGAGAGGGTCCCAAAATAGGGTCCCATTCTCACCCATCCATTCACCACCCTTCATGAAGAAATCATTTTTTTCATGACAAATCTCCACCCTCCATTTTGAATGGGACCATCACCACCCTCCATCCAATTCACAATCCCCTATAAAACATCACCTCACCCCCACCCTCACAAATTCCAACCGGCCCTAATCCCAAAGAAAATCCTCTCTCTCTCTCCTCCCTCTTTGTCCATACTATTTATTTCCTATTTCTGTCCATTCATTCTTCTCGTTCTGTTGTCCATATTCTATACATTGGCCAACCTCTCGTTCTTGATCAATCATTATGACCATGGAAGAACTGAACCCATTGAATGCTGCGACCGCTGAAGAGAAGAACAAGATTGAGGAACCCCTTATTTCCAATGAGGCTGTGGAGAGTTTCCCTTCCATGATGGAGGAGAGCAACTACCTATCTGACTGGAAGGATGCCGAGGAGAAGGCCCTCGCAGCTGCAGCCCCGCCCTACTTCGTCTCCCTATTTCTCCGAGCTATGGCAAAGAATCGAGTGACCCCAGGAGCTCATCGTCTCCCCTGAAGCAGAGAAGCTCTGTCTAGTCCGGCCACATGGTCCCAAGGTTGAACCATCGGTCGGCGAGGACGTCATGGCAAGCTCTGATCCACGGCTTCCTTCTCCGATGGCGAGCGTAGAGCAGATCGCCTCCTTCTCCAGCGACGACGACCATTTTAGACTGAGGGACGACCGGTCCACCCCTCACGGCCAGAGCAAAACCCCTCCTCTACGGATCTTCCTTTCCGGCGCCGTCCTTAAGAGCCACGCCTTGCCAATCCGGAGGATCCTCTGTCAGATTCCGGTCGCCAAATTTATATCTAAATGACGCCATTGCGGATCTGCCACCTGGAGCAGAGTATCGGCCGCGCTGCTACCATGTCCGGCATTGTGGCAGGCCGAGCCCAGCAACGTCGGTGCGAACCGGACCGAGGAGAGAAAGCTGCTTGTTTTGAATGTAGTGAAAAGAGCGGAGCAACTGCTGGTTAGTGATCGGTCGCATGTTAAGGAGTATCTCCCGATCACTGGATTAGCTGATTTCAACAAACTGAGTGCTAAGCTCATATTCGGATCGGACAACCCTGCTATCCATGAGAATAGGGTGACTACTATGCAATGCTTATCAGGTACTGGATCATTGAGAGTTGGAGCAGAGTTTATAGCAAAGCATTATCATAAACGCACTATTTACATTCCCTTGCCAACCTGGGGAAACCATACAAAAGTATTTGCATTAGCAGGGTTGTCTGTTAAGACATCGGTTTTATGATCCAGCAACACGTGGGCTAAACTTTCAAGGGTAGTTAGAAGATCTGGTTTCTGCACCTTCAGGAGCCATAGTGCTCCTGTATGCATGTGCACATAACCCTACTGGAGTAGATCCTACCCTTGATCAGTGGGAGCAAATAAGGAAGTTGATGAGATCAAAAGGGTTGCTACCTTTCTTCGATAGTACATATCAGGGCTTTGCAAGTGGAAGTCTGGATGCAGACGCACAATCTGTTCGCATGTTTGTTGCGGATGGTGGTGAATGCCTTGCAGCTCAAAGCTATGCCAAAAATATGGGTCTATATGGGGAACACGTTGGTGCACTTAGCATTGTACTGCGGGACCAGACGATTTGGACGTGGTACCGGAACCCCGTCATCAGCAGCCGCACGCAGGCAAGTGTACCTTGCCACCCAGTATTTTAGTTTACAGATATTATTTTCCTTATTGTACATTGTGCGCTTATTTACGTTGATGTTCGATATTTCATGTCCGGTTCACAACCGGGTGTTGACATTCGATTTAACGACCTAGAATAAGTACTGATGTTTCATAGAATCTCGATGCACGTACCAGAGTACATCGATACCCCAGGACACACTCATACACTGTGTTCGTGTCAGATTTCTGTATCCTGATACTGACATCATGACCAGAGACTGGGACGACCTTAGGGTCGCGTCTGTTGAGTTATTTCCATGTGTTGAGACTGTAGGTAGAGGTTCAGGTTCAACGCACAATCGTTGACTACTTGAGAAGGGGAAGACAGTTACTAGACGTTTGGGCTACTCTGCACGCGCTTATATATGTATCTATACTGATCCTGTTTCAAAGAGTAGTGGTAACACCCGTGTGTCTCTGTGCTCGGAGCTACGGTACGACCCGTGTGTCTCTGTGTTCGGAGCTGCGGTTTTATTTTGGACGGCCCACGCGTCGAACGTTGTCTTTAAACTGTGTCACACTTGTTTGGTTGTACTAGATTACCCTGTTGCTGCACTTGTACTATCTGTTTACCTGGCATGTTATTTTTTTGTACCTTGTTACGTCCCTCTGAGGACCTGGTTCCCTGCCAGTTTTGCAGCATAGGTGATTACGGAGCATTTGGAGTTGCTGATGGAGTGGCATACCTTGCGAGCGTGGTACCAGGTACTCACATTATATCTACCGGCATTATGGTTATTTTACATTGATTATTCATCTGCTGTTGTAGCCTAGTTTTATAGACTCATACTTCTTCTCGAGTCTATTCGAGTTAGTGTGTTATTGGGCGGCCGACCTTAGCACATATAGCTCTTTCTTGTATACTGATGTACATTGTGGATTGAGATATAGAGGTTTACATTTATGGAATTTCTAGTTAGCGCCCTTTATATTACAGCTTATACGTATTCGAGTCAGACCAGAGTCTGGTCGAATGTGTAGCTGGCGTGTCACGTATTCCTGGTCCTACGTATTTTGGGACTGGGTCGTGACATGTTTTTGTGGTGGCCCATGCAGGTCCGATTTAAATCGTCTTGGTCACCTGACTGTGCCAAGCGAGCCTGCAAATTAGGAATAGATGTTATGATTGTTGAGTAGGATCTCAATCCATAATCGATTTTAAAACTCTTTGTATGTGATTATCGCCCTTGGATTTCTACTTTACATTCGTTCAATCTTCGTCAATGTCGCTATCCTTGTTTCTCGTCCCCTATTGTTCGGGGAGATGAATGTTTGTGACTGATGGTTCCCTCCAGAAGAAGATTGAAGATCAGACGGCAGAAGACAGAATTCGTATAACTTTCTCGGAGAAGATTGTTACCTTATCAGGATAGATTGATGGGTTCTTTGGATTCTAGAACTAGTGCAGAAGGTTGGCAAGAGAGTTGGACCCAGTAGTACCCTACCCGTGCTTGAGGTAGCAGTGATCTTGGAAATACTAAGAGCCAGAAGGACTGTTGATCATGACCTAGAATGATTTATAGGAATCCAAAGCCTGATGATGGAAACTAGTGGTTGTATACGATAACAATACCAAGAACGAGGATTATGAGCTAGAGGAGATGAAAATTTTAGGATCTCGCTTGGAGATAATAATCGGATTCCAGGAAATTCCAAGATGTGCTTGAGTGATACCATTATTGTACTAAGTGACTTGGAGAGATAAATAACGAAAAGAAGAAATTCGAGGAATATAAATTTAGGGAAAACTTTGAGGAGAGAATTATACATTAGGCGAGGAATTTTTTTGAGGATTGATGTTGGAAACAGAACGGGAGAAATTATTGTAAGGTTTAGTCTAGACTATGACCTTATCCTAGAAATGGATTGATTAAGCCAATATCACTCGACGCGAGATTGTCGAAGTGATTACATTATTTATGACTACCAGATTACCCTGAGTTTGAGATACTTCAGGGAGCCCGGGAGCACGGTGCCCCTCTACCTTAGAGACACACATTGCAAAAGGTGAACCAGTGTACCCCGTATTTTATCAGGGCTTGAGGATGTGTTTCTAGAGAATTTTTCGGGCCTGCCACATGACAGAAAGAGTTGTTACAGAGTTGACTCCAAGAGCCGAGACAGTTATTTTCCCGTCTTCAAAGTAGCACCGATAGAGTTGGTTGAGTTGAAGGTCCATCGTGGAGGATCTCTTAGACAAGGGTTTCGATCGGGCTAGTATTTTCCATGGGGAGAAACCATCTTATTGTACCAAAGAAGGATGGGACGATACGTTGCATAACGATTACATGGCATTAAATGCCGTAGCAATAAAGAACAAGTACCCTTGCTACACATCGATGATTTACTGAATCAGCTAAGTGGCGCATATGTATTCATGAAGATCGACCTCAGATCCGGATATCATCAGATCAAGGTACGGAAAGAGGACATCCAGAAGACGGCCGTTCGGATGAAGTATGGCCATTATGAGTTTTTAGTCATGCTGTTTGGTTTAACCAACGTGCCAGCAGTATTCATGTGTTTGATGAACAATGTTTTCCACCAGTACTTAGATAAGTTTGTGGTGGTATTTATAGATGATATCATGATATATTCCAAGAGCCAGGAGGAGCATGAGAGACATCTCAGGATTGTGTTGGAGACGCTGAGACATGAGAGGCTATACGCCAAACTCAGCAAATGTGACTTTTGCTTGGATAGGATACCATTTCTGGGACACATAATCACTGGAGATGGACTATCAGTGGATCCGGAGAAGATAGCTACAGTAGAGACCTGGCCTACCCCTACATTAGTTACAGAGGTTAGGAGTTTCCTCGGACTTACCGGATATTACTGGAGGTTTGTGGAAAACTTTTCGAGGATAGCTGCGCCTATGTCGCGACTGACGTGTAAGGGCGAAGAGTTTATCTGGACCGACAAGTGTCAGGCGGCTTTCGACGAGCTGAAGAAGCGTCTGACATCGGCACCAATTTTGACACTACCTTCCGGATCAGGAGGATTTGTAGTGTACAGTGATGCGTCAGGAAGCGGATTGGGATGTGTACGGATGCAACACGGCAAGGTGATAGCCTACGCATCGAGACAGCTGAGAGTTCATGAGAAGAACTATCCGACGCACGACTTGGAGCTAGCTGCAGTGATATTTGCACTAAAGCTATGGAGACATTACCTTTATGGTGAGCGTGTTGAGATTTATACAGATCATAAAAGCCTGAAGTACGTTTACACGCAGAAGGAGCTCAATATGAGGCAGAGACGTTGGCTAGAGCTGATGACAGATTATGACATTGAGCTACAGTACCATCCTGGCAAGGCGAACGTCGTAGCAGATGCCTTAAGCAGGAAGCCCATGGCATACTTTCTGACGACGCAGCGACGGTTACTAGAGGATCTCCAGGAGCTTGGGTTAGAGATCGTATTGCCAGGCATGGATGGACAGATGGCCAGCCTTGAGGTTCAGTCTACTTTGATTGAGAGGATCAAGGCAGCAATGCCTACAGATGCGAGATTCCGATGTCTGCGAGAGAGAACAGAAGCCGGCATGCAGACAAGACTCAGAATTCATGAAGACGGAACGTTGAGGTACGGAGATCGCCTATATGTTCCGAGTGGCGAGCTACACCAAGAGTTGATGACCGAGGCTCATAGCTCGATTTATTTCATTCATCCCGGGGGTACAAAGATGTACCGAGACTTGAGACAGCATTTTTGGTGGCATGGGATGAAGAGGAAAATTGTAAGATTTGTGGCCAAGTGTTTAGTTTGTCAGCAAGTCAAGGCTGAACATCAGAGGACTGCAGGATTATTGCAGCCACTCCACATTTCCGAGTGGAAGTGGGAACACATTACCATGGACTTCGTCACAGGATTTTTGCGAAGCCCTAGCGGGAATGATGCAGTTTGGGTTGTTGTAGACAGACTCACCAAGTCTGCACATTTCTTGCCCTTCAGAGTTGGGCAATCCACAGAGATACTAGCTGACATGTATATGAGGCAGATAGTACGATTACATGGAGTGCCTGTCAGCATCGTATCGGATCGTGATTCCAGATTCACGTCACATTTTTGGCAGAGTATGTAGGAGAGCTTAGGAACTCGTCTCAAGTTCAGCACTGCGTATCATCCACAGACTGATGGACAGTCAGAGCGCACGATACAGATATTAGAGGATATGTTGCGAGCGTGCATGATTGATTTTGGAGGATCTTGGGAGGACCATCTACACTTGGTAGAATTTTCCTACAATAACAGTTACCAGGCCAGCATACAGATGGCACCCTATGAGGCACTGTACGACAGAAAATGTAGGTCGCCAGTTTGTTGGAGTGACATTGGAGAGCGTCATATATTTGGCCCAGAATTGGTGACACAGACAGTAGAAAAGGTTAAGCAGATTCAGAGCCACCTGCGCGCAGCACAGGACAGACAGAAACACTGGGCAGATGCACACCGCAGACCATTGGAGTTCAAGGAGGGTGACCACGTATTTTTGAGGATATCGCCCACCCACGGTATCATCAGATTCGGAGGTAGAGGCAAGCTGAGTCCGAGGTATATCGGACCTTTTGACATTCTAGAACGAGTTGGCGAAGTGGCTTACCGTCTTGCATTGCCTCCATCATTAGAGGGAGTACATGACGTATTTCACGTATCACAGTTGAGGAGATATGTCACAGACCCTAGCCACGTACTTGATCATTCGGAGATTACAGTCGGGCCTAGTCTGTCTTACGTAGAGCAGCCAGTTGAGATTCTCGACCGCAGCGAGAAGACTTTGAGAGGACAGACGATTCGACTGGTCAGAGTGGCATGGAAGAACCATTCCCCAGGCGAGTCTACTTGGGAGCGCGAGGATTCTATTCGGCAGCGATTTCCGTACTTATTTGAGGAGCAAGGTACGAATTTAAGTACGAAAGTTTAATTACTAGCTATTTTAAATTCTGTTAGATATTATCGTGCTTTACTTTTAATTTCGTGGACAAAATTTTTCTAAGTTGGGAAGAATGTAAACCCCCTCAATTTTTACAGTGGATAGTTAGAGTGGACCAGGAAATTTTTTATAGAAGATATTGAGGTTTAGAATAGAGTATATTTATCTGGAATTTTAATCCCGTTTAATTAAAACCCTTGGCGCCCACTATCGTTGTCTAATTATTCGGAGTCCATTATCAGCCCATAAATTCCGTACAAATATTGTACACTAAACTCAACTCGCCAAATTAGGCACTGTACTTTTCTGACTGTTAAAATCAACTTTTGTGTGCTCTAAATTAATTGCGCAACATTCCGTAAATCGTAACCCGTATTTAATTTCGTGTCGGACACCTGTGTCATTATCCTAGATTTTGGGGTACCAACTTAACCCGTTGAGCCGGACCAACTAAAGGGTCCAAGACTGACTCCAAGTCCCCACCATTTTTGGCATTTGCGTCATTTCCAGATTTTGACCCCGCGGACCCCAATTAAATTAAATTTGCGGGACGCGTTATCTTTATTTAATTAGGGATTTACCAACTTTGTAAATTCTATTTTTAATACTAAATTAATCCCAATGCCCTTCAAATTAGATCCGCGCCTAACGCGCAACACCCCCTCACCATGACAATTTATATATATGTTTTTTTTTTCCGTAATTTTTGCGTTATTTCATGTGTCCATGCAAATTCCCGAATTTACGGGACTTATTTGCAATTAATAAATTGTGTGGCACCATCCTATTGGCCAAGAACTAATGAGAGAGTCCCAAAATAGGGTCCCATTCTCACCCATCCATTCACCACCCTTCATGAAGAAATCATTTTCTTCATGACAAATCTCCACCCTCCATTTTGAATGGGACCATCACCACCCTCCATCCAATTCACAATCCCCTATAAAACATCACCTCACCCCCACCCTCACAAATTCCAACCGGCCCTAATCCCAAAGAAAATCCTTTCTCTCTCTCCTTCCTCTTTGTCCATACTATTTATTTCCTATTTCTGTCCATTCATTCTTCTCGTTCTGTTGTCCATATTCTATACATTGGCCAACCTCTCGTTCTTGATCAATCATTATGACCATGGAAGAACTGAACCCATTGAATGCTGCGACCGCTGAAGAGAAGAACAAGATTGAGGAACCCCTTATTTCCAACGAGGCTGTGGAGAGTTTCCCTTCCATGATGGAGGAGAGCAACTACCTATCTGACTGGAAGGATGCCGAGGAGAAGGCCCTCGCAGCTGCAGCCCCGCCCTACTTCGTCTCCCTATTTCTCCGAGCTATGGCAAAGAATCGAGCGACCCCAGGAGCTCATCGTCTCCCCTGAAGCAGAGAAGCTCTGCCTAGTCCGGCCACATGGTCCCAAGGTTGAACCATCGGTCGGCGAGGAGGTCATGGCAAGCTCTGATCCACGGCTTCCTTCTCCGATGGCGAGCGTAGAGCAGATCGCCTCCTTCTCCAGTGACGACGACCATTTTAGACTGAGGGACGACCGGTCCACCTCTCACGGCCAGAGCAAAACCCCTCCTCTACGGATCTTTCTTTCCGGCGCCGTCCTCAAGAGCCACGCCTTGCCAATTCGGAGGATCCTCTGTCAGATTTCGGTCGCCATATTTATATCTAAATGACGCCATTGCGGATCCGCCACCTGGAGCAGAGTATCGGCCGCGCTGCTACCATGTCCGGCATTGTGGCAGGCCGAGCCCAGCAACGTCGGTGCGTACCGGACCGAGGAAAGAAAGCCGCTTGTTTTGAATATAGTGAAAAGAGCGGAGCAACTGCTGGTTAGTGATCGGTCGCATGTTAAGGAGTATCTCCCGATCACTGGATTAGCTGATTTCAACAAACTGAGTGCTAAGCTCATATTCGGATCGGACAGCCCTGCTATCCATGAGAATAGGGTGACTACTGTGCAATGCTTATCAGGTACTGGATCATTGAGAGTTGGAGCAGAGTTTATAGCAAAGCATTATCATAAACGCACTATTTACATTCCCTTGCCAACCTGGGGAAACCATACAAAAGTATTTGCATTAGCAGGGTTGTCTGTTAAGACTTATCGGTTTTATGATCCAGCAACACGTGGGCTAAACTTTCAAGGGTAGTTAGAAGATCTGGTTTCTGCACCTTCAGGAGCCATAGTGCTCCTGTATGCATGTGCACATAACCCTACTGGAGTAGATCCTACCCTTGATCAGTGGGAGCAAATAAGGCAGTTGATGAGATCAAAAGGGTTGCTACCTTTCTTCGATAGTACATATCAGGGCTTTGCAAGTGGAAGTCTGGATGCAGACGCACTATCTGTTGGCATGTTTATTGCGGATGGTGGTGAATGCCTTGCAGCTCAAAGCTATACCAAAAATATGGGTCTATATGGGGAACACGTTGGTGCACTTAGCATTGTACTGTGGGACCAGACGATTTGGACGTGGTACCGGAACCCCGTCATCAGCAGCCGCACGCAGGCAAGTGTACCTTGCCACCCAGTATTTTAGTTTACAGATATTGTTTTCCTTATTGTACATTGTGCGCTTATTTACGTTGATGTTCGATATTTCGTGTCCGGTTCACAACCGGGTGTTGACATTCGATTTAACGACCTAGAATAAGTACTGATGTTTCATAGAATCTTGATGCACGTACCAGAGTACATCGATACCCCAGGACACACTCATACACTGTGTTCGTGTCAGATTTCTGTATCCTGATACTGACATCATGACCAGAGACTGGAATGACCTTAGGGTCGCGTCTGTTGAGTTATTTCCATGTGTTGAGACTGTAGGTAGAGGTTCAGGTTCAACGCACAATCGTTGACTACTTGGGAAAGGGAAGACAGTTACTAGACGTTTGGGCTACTCTGCACGCGCTTATATATGTACCTATACTGATCCTGTTTCAAAGAGTAGTGGTAACACCCGTGTGTCTCTGTGCTCGGAGCTACGGTACGACCCGTGTGTCTCTGTGTTCGGAGCTGCGGTTTTATTTTGGACGGCCCACGCGTCGAACGTTGTCTTTAAACTGTGTCACACTTGTTTGGTTGTACTAGATTACCCTGTTGCTGCACTTGTACTATCTGTTTACCTGGCATGTTATTTTTTTGTACCTTGTTACGTCCCTCTGAGGACCTGGTTCCCTGCCAGTTTTGCAGCATAGGTGATTACGGAGCATTTGGAGTTGCTGATGGAGTGGCATACCTTGCGAGCGTGGTACCAGGTACTCACATTATATCTACCGGCATTATGGTTATTTTATATTGATTATTCATCTGCTGTTGTAGCCTAGTTTTATAGACTCATACTTCTTCTCGAGTCTATTCGAGTTAGTGTGTTATTGGGCGGCCGACCTTAGCACATATAGCTCTTTCTTGTATACTGATGTACATTGTGGATTGAGACATAGAGGTTTACATTTATGGAATTTCTAGTTAGCGTCCTTTATATTACAGCTTATACGTATTCGAGTCAGACCAGAGTCTGGTCGAATGTGTAGCTGGCGTGTCACGTATTCCTGGTCCTACGTATTTTGGGACTGGGGCGTGACAACTATGTTTAAACTCGTCCTCTTTTCCTAAATTAGGTACCACACTAGATAGAGTTTAATTAATTTTCATCATTCGTATAGCGACGTTTATTTTGGTAGTGCTTTTCGACCATTATCATATGGAAACAACAAGAAGTGCATGTTTGAATGCATGTAAGAAATCAGCTAACGGATAATTTCATATTTGTCTAGATGACAACTCTATGAATTCAGTTGGAGTTCTAATAGAATATCACGGGTTATATATATCACACTTCATTTGTCCAAGTCTTTGAGGATACATAGTTGGGCTGATTCCAAACTACATCACCGAATTATTAGACCATGAGCATTTAAATGTAAACTTAAAAGACAAATGTTAAATTTTACCAATTATTATTCAATAAAAATGAAAGTATTATTGAAATTTCTATATAAGATTTTTTTTTATAGGATTCTTAAATATTATCGATGCTTAGTCCAACATCGGATCCTGACATAAGACTAGCAACCGGATTGATAAGTCCAATTGGCAGGTTTTGGTTGAAGAAGACATCATTGCATTTCCTAAATTAAATACAAATAGTGGTTTAATTGCAGCAAATGAGTAAGAAATAATAATAAGGAAACAACTATCCGTAAACCATGATTGAACTTATATGTCATAGTGCAAATTAAATAATACAAGTTCGGTTAGGATGATTGAATCAACAAGTGGCACCAAATTTACAGCTAAAGAACAAAAAAATATTGAGCATCTATTATAGAATATAATTGATTTCATAGACTTATTATCATAAAGAAAGAATACCAAACATGCCAGTCTTGAGGTAAAATGGGCAATCCTTCTCAACCTACAATAGATACGGATAAAACATGCAAAATGATGAAACTTAATGCACATAAACGGTATTATGCTAATTTTTAATTCACATGATTTCACTATCATTTATCTTCCAAAAGAAAAGATTTTTACTATCAGGTTTTCTGACAGATTTTACATAAATATGTAAAATACAGGTGTTAAAGAGGAAAACAGAGGCACAAGTGACTGAGGTCTCATTCCTATTGGACACACACATACTCAAAGCATTCTGAGACATGGCTTACTATACTAAGGAATAAATCAATAAACACTTTGTCCCAAATTATCGGGATCGACTACAATTATGGAATCAATAAATTTCTAAAATTTCTAATAGAAAAAATACAATTATATAATGAAAGAAACATAGTAAAGATGTGTTTAGTCTTGTAATCGCTCGATGTGTCTCAAGCAAACAAGCAGGGAAGATCGAGAGACGGCAAGTACTGTGTCCCATCAAGCTGCTTCCCGAACACAATACAAAATTAAAGCCCTAGAATATTTTGAAAACATAACAAATCACAAATCAACGAAAGTATAAATTAGGGTTTCGGACCTTGGAAAGGTTTAGCCATTTTTAATCAATTACATCTAACATGCTTCTCTGTTAGGGAAATACTAATGATAGATCAACAAAAAATATACAGTTAGTTTTTAAGAAACCGTCAAACTAAGTATATGACACAATGATACGGACGGTGTCGGTGTCATGTCCTGACACGACAAAAATACAACAACAAATATGACAACACACCAAATAATAACATCTATTTTAGTGTCCTAAGTATATCTTTGAGATGAGTTATGTTAGGTGTCGGTGTCAATGATACTGTAAACGACCATGTGTATCGGTGTCAGTGATACTTTAAACCTTGGAAAAATCCTCCAGGGGTTCAACAGGAAGCTTCCATGATGTGCTGGAGGATTCTGGAAGCTTCCTGAAGCGAGAAAAAATTCAAGTGAAAGTCACTAACTTATAAAGAAGAGCTACTAACTTTTTTCGTTTCAATCCAATATGAAAACATATTATTAATAATTATCTATGACGTTATGGACTTAAAATGGGTGTAGCCTAAATGAGAATGTAAAAAAAAGTTTAAAGTGCTAAAGAATTATAGGCACTACTTATCACCTATAGACTAGGTTGTTACCCCCTAGAGGACTACCAACACATACAGAGTTTATGCCCTCACCTTCCTCCATTGTCATGACCTTGACTTGATTAGTAGAAACTGTCAAGGAGTTGACATCATGTGTGGCACAACAATGGCCAAGTAGGAAGAGGAACTTCTGAGAGCATCTGACTTTTACTTTGCATATTTCCTCAATTGCTTAACTAAGTATCGAACACGTATAATCCAAAATCTTTAGTGAATATAGTATCAGATACGTACACTCCAAAAATATAGTATCTTTAGTGAATCTAAGATTTAGGACACGATTTGGACACAGATACTCAAAAAATACAGTAAACACAATGTCGTGTCTTACTATGATAAATGAAAAAAATCAGAAATACCGCCAACTAAAAAATCAAAAATCAAAAATACAGTAAACACAATTTTTTATTTTCTATATTTATCAAACCCTAAATAGAGGATTTGAACACCAAGCCTTAATTTTCAACTAAAATATTATCACAAATCAAACCCTAACAAAATCATTTGAGAGACAAAAATTCTAACAAAATCTAACCCTAATTTGAAGCAGAGACAATCAATTCCCTCACAAAAGCAACTACAAAAAATATTAGGACAAGAAATTGTGAACGAAAAGAACCTTCGAAGTTCACGATGGAGAGGGAAGATCTCGATCGAGAGATTTCTGCAGGAGAAAGAAATGCCCAAGAGAGAAATACCAAAGAGGGAAGCTCTCGATCGAGAGATGTCTATGAGAGAGAGCATGCAAGAGAGAGTGAGAGAGAGAGGCTGCGGGAGTTTTAGGTCTACGAGACAGTATGTGTCGTGTTTGTGTTAGTGTATGTGTGTCGTATTTGTGTCATATCATGTCTGTATTTGTGAGAGAGAAAGGGTTAGTGTTTACCTAGAGGAGGAGGAGGAGGAGGAGGAGAAGCCCGAGGTCGTCGGAGAGGAGGAGCCACGCCGGAAGGGAGGAGTCGTGCGGGAGGGGGGCGCTCGAGGGGTGGGGAGCCAGAGTAGGGGGGCTGTGGGAGAGCCGGTGGGGGGAGGGGTAGGGACGGGGGGAGGAGGAGGACGCCGGAGGGGCGGTACTTCGCCGTAGGGGGAGAAGAGGGGGGTTTTCGAAATTTTGGGGAGGAGTTCGACAAAATGGAAAAAAATGAAATCCTGAACCCTATATTAAAAATTTTAGCGACGTCAGCAATAGATGTCGCTAAACGTCGCTAATTAAAAAAATTAGCGACGTCATAAATATGCGTCGCTAAACGTCGCTAATTAAAAAGTTTGCGACGTTAGCGACGTCGCTAAATACGTCGCTAAAAGTCAAAAAAAGTAACGTCGGTAAAGACGTCGCTAAACGTTACTAAATCAAAAAACTCAACGACGTTTAGCGACCTTAAAGAAGCTTATAGCGACTACTCTTTTAAAAAACTGAAGTAGAGTCGCTAAACGTCACCATGTGTCGCCAACAGCGACGTATAGCGACGTTTATTTTTGGAGTCGCTCAAGTCTTTAATATTAGCGACGTTTTATGATGACGTCGCTAAAAATGTCGCTATTTCATTATATTTTGGTAGTGTAAGTTCTCTAGTTAAGCATGCAGGTTCTCGTTCTATCATTCTCATGTGAATATTATGGACTTAGCAAACAAGTATTACAAAAACTCAGATTTATTATTAAGGCATGCAAGAATCAGAGAATGAAGTTCGGCCTACTCACCAAGATCAATCATCTAGTGTTTCGATCGGAGAACTCTTCGAGAATGCTTCCGCTCGAGCCAACAAAGAGATATCTCTTACACATAGTGCCAACGCGGAGCGGGACACTACACCTGGTATCCGTTCATCCATCTTTTGATCAGCCTCGGAACTAACACAATGCATAAATATTCTGTCAAGTTTTCAAATAAAGTCATGGAACAATATTACATTATTATTTTTTTCTTTTTTATGTGGTCCGATATTTCACATGGGACTTTTACATTTACTGTGTTGCACGTCTTGTGGACCCACTGTCCCTCCAACTTCCACCATTAATAAATGAACAGTATTATATTCAAATCTTTTTATCACAAATTGAACGCTATCATGAACCAAGTCAAATATAAGGCTCAAAAACTATGAATACCGAGTTCATCAAAAACCTGTTACAGTTGACCATACATAAAGATATATAAAAAAAATGGTGACTATATAGACTTCATTGGCTAGATGCATGGGCTCAAATCATACAGCTCTTAGTCAAACATTAAAAGTTGGCAGAGGAAGGAGGCTTCTATCGTCAAGTTGCAGCAAGCTCCATAAACCATTAACTTATCTATATATATCTCATCAATAGAAATATTAGCAATGAGGCAACCTTGCAAGTAAAACCGATTAGAATCATAACCGCAATGCCTATCCAGATCATTATCAAGCTATCTCACTTCATTTTGAAACCTCGAGATTGCTGGCACCTGCCAACTCTTCCTACTCATCTAGATCGGTCACGATGAATCAATGTATCTCAAAGAATGTTCAAGATTTGTTCAGAGAAGTGATCTCATGTGTCCCTATTCTAATCAGAAAAGCAAACGATTAAAGTTGCTTTCAGTTCCTCCATTCTTACCAAAAATTTCCAGTGCTATCTTACCAAACTCTTCCATTTCAAATCAATTTGCAAGTGTACATTGACCTACAGTTTTTATATTACTAGTAGATTGTTGAGTGCGTGAAAAAGCGTTGTCAATCCGTCTGACATAACTAATCAATTTAGTGAACACCAATTACTAATCAATTTAGCAAACACCAAGTACAAATTAAAGATAACGTATATGACGGTAACTATATCATATGGACAAATCTCAATCTCTATAACTTAGATAAAATTAAAAATTGACAAAGTCATTGTTGAACCCTTTGTCCTAATAGATTCAACTCCCTCACCACACTCAAGAAGAAGAAAAAAAAAATATTACTATTGAAATCACTCACCAAATCCCGTAGCAATTTTTCTGAACGAAGATACGACTCATCGATCATATCTTCTCTGGAGAGCCCTAAGAGCAAAGCACAAATTTTCTCTTAGATTTTTTGTGGACGAACATTCCGAATCTCCACCTTATGCTCTATATTCTTTATGCGTCCACCTTAATGGCCATATATAAAGGATGGTTATGTCATAATAGAATTTTCTAAATAGGAAATCCTAAAATAGAAATCATATTATACCTAAAACAGCTACTCCTATTCAAGACTAGACACCAACAATAGGTCATAATAGGATTTTCTAAATAGAAAATCCTAAAATAGAAATCATATTAAACCTAAAATAACTACTCCTATTTCAGACTGGACTCCAACAATCTTCCTCTCCAGTCTGATAAGAGAGTGTTGATCCCTTGGCTCCTCAATTGGACTCTATGCATGTCGTCCCATGACAGATCTGTTCCTGTTCCCCCCATGCCATCGATCTCCGATCCCCCGAGCTACTTTACATAGCTATCTTTGTCTCCAGCTCCTCGACCGTCACGTCGACGCTAGCTGTCGATATCAACAACACGGCCAAGACCAAAGTCCCTGACGATCAGCCTCACCGTAAGTCTTGGCTGTCTGTCCCCGTCTTCCGTCTTCCACCGGAACGTACCATTGTTCCGACGAGATTCTTTACCCTTGGTCGCTATGTATATTCTGACAACTGAGGGACGGACTAGCGACAAAAGTATTGATATATTTTTTATATACACAATTCCGTCGCTAATCCGTCGTCTACCCATCTTCGTATCATGTTCTGTTGCTGCAATTCGCTATTTATCAATATTTTTGTAGTGATGTCAATCACTTCAAATTACACGTATCAGTGGCTTGCTGAACACATTGTAGATGTATCAATGACTTCATGAACACGTTGGCACAAAATGACATTTGATATTAATCGATTGGAGAGTTGTTACTGGCAATGAGACGCGATGGGAATCGCTACATCCCTCTTATTCATTATAACAATAAGACATGGCCGAGGTTGATTTCGTCGAACATTGTTTTTTGCAACAGATCATAACTGTGATCGAATTCTAAGTGCAAGGCGGAAGAGGGGTTCCACAGAGACACTTGTTATGTTCGAAGGTGGAGCTGGGGTACGGCCTCATCCACAATCCGCTCGGTATCGGCCCACACAACCTATTGTAGCTCATGTCCAGAACCCCAAGACCCTGCAGCTCTATGATCTGCGGGTTGATGCTCCCCCTTATCCTGTTATGGCTGATGACGAGCTCGTTCAAGAACTCGGGATACGTCACGTTCGACAGGTCGAACGAGAGACGGTTGCTCGACACGTCGATCTGCGTCGAGAACTTGGCCTCACCCAGCAGAACCGAAGCGTCCCCTCCTAGACGGTTTCCCGACAGGTTAATGTTCTGGAAGTTGACCTTATCAAAGGACAGGGGAATCCGGCCGGTCAGCCGGTTATTAGCCAGACTGAGGAACGTGTCGTTGCCACCGTAGCCGTTCATGAGGGAGGCCGGTATGTGCCCGGATAGCTGGTTCGATGAGAAGTCGATGTAGTAGACGCTGCCTCGGAAGCAGCGGGGAATGCGCCCGTAGAGTTTGTTTGAACGGAGGTCGATGTAGTTGAGCCTGGTAAAGTTGCAGAGGAACTCAGGTATTGTACCTGGGATTGAATTTTCACCAAGAATGAGCCGCTCAAGGTGTTGTAATTTTGTTATGGAGTAAGGAATAGGGCCAGTGAGGTTAGGGTTGTAATCGATGTTGAGTCGCCTTAGTTCGGGCAGGTCGCCAATCTCCGGTGGAATAGGACCGGAGATGTTGGAGCCTGAGATAGCGGCCCATGTTACTCGTCCATTGTCGTCACAATTGACTCCTTGCCAGAACCAGCAGCAGCTTGTGGAAGCTGACCAGCTGTCGAGGTTGGGCGGGTTGTTGAAAGCTTTCTTGAGCTTGAGAAGGGTAGCACTGTCTTCCTTATTGCATATCTGGGATGATACGAGTTGCAGAGCAAGAATTGACAGGAGAAATATTATGAGAGAAACTCTAAGGATACACATGATTTCAGAAGGAAGGATGGAGTTTGTTTCTATTCTACTAGAAACCTTTTTTATAAGTATACACAGGAGGTTTTGCTTCAACATGAAGAACATGTATACAAGCAACTCGCACATGCATGATGGGATATGCTCTCTGGTACATTCAACTTAGATGGCATTTCATTTCCTTGAAACATCATCTAGTCGCCTCGCCTCTTCCATTAATTAGGCTTCCATTTTCAACAATCTCTCTAGCTCTCTTCTTAAGCCTCTTCCATTCTCAGTGAGAAAATATCGCTTTTAAAGAAGACTTTTGGAAGATGCAACAATCCAGTGCTGTACAAGTAATCTTTTCGCATTTCTCCTTTGCCAGCTACTCGCAGTTTCCAAAATGTCTTCAGTTATATATATCCCTCCATCCTACATATGACTACATAGCATAAATATTCTGTCAATATTTCAAATAAAGTGATCGAACAGTCTACTGCATTCAAATCTTTTTATCACAAATTGAACGCTAACATGAACCCAGTCAACTCCCCAGCTAAAGTGTAAGATCTTGGATCTAAACTATGAATACCGAGAGGAGTTCATCAAGAACCTGTTACAGTTGACGAGATATATATATATATATATATATATATATATATATATATATATGGTTACTATGTAGACTTCATTGCCTAGATGCATGGGCTCAAATCATACAGAGAAGAAAAACAAATATCTCCACGGTGATAAAAATCTCACAACATATAGATAAACATATAGATAGATAGAAATATCATAATATGGAGGTGCATAGAAACCTCACCACATCGATTATATGTGACATTTTTTATTTATAAAAGACAATAATAACAATAAAATAGAAACATAACAACCGAAATAACAATAATATAATCAAAAAATATTATCCGTATTTATGATTATTGAGGTGAATAAGTTGAAGGTTTGAATTGATAAGTCTCAACTTGAATTTATAACTGACTTGATCGTCAAACATATAGTTCTTAGTCAGAAGTTAAAAGTCGGTAGCGGAAGGAGGCTTCTAACGTTATACAAAGGCAAGTTGCAGCAAGTTCCATAAACCATTAACTTATCTATATATCTAATCGATAGAAATAGTCAATGAAGGCATCCTTGCAGGCGAAATTAACCGATTAGAATCATCACCACAATGCATATATATCCAAATCATTATCAAGCTATCTCACCTCATTTTTAAACCTCCAGATGGTTGGCACCTTGCCAACTCTTCCTATGACAAATAAGGCGTACTCGTCTAAGATAAGTCACAATGAAACAATGTTAAACATAACCACGATCTGATAGAATTTAAGTTCAAGATATTTATAGAGAAATGACCTCATGCGTCCATATTCTAATCAGAAAAGCAAACAATTAATGTTGCTTTCAGCTTCTCAAAATTTTCTAGTGCCATCTTACCAAACTCTTCCATTTCAAATCATTTTGCAAGAGGATTACTTTGGACCTACAATATTTATTACTAGTAGATTGAAAGATGGGAGGAGTAATTGATTCTTGATCAGAATAATTTGTGTTTCTGTTCAACCTCAACATGGCCTTTAAATAGCCATTTACAACTCTAACAGAATACATAAAAGTAGCACCCTCTAACCATATTCTAAGTAAGTGCTAACAAATCAAAACAAATCAAAAGCATAGATCAAACAACAAAATTCGTAAAGACTAGGATTTATTGAAACCCAAATAACAACCTCCTCAACAGGATTAACTCTAACAAATCACCCCTAAGCCTGTTGCATGAGATTCACCTCTACGACGCCGAGCTTCTGTCTCATCTAAATGAACTTGACTCGTCTGAGCGCCTTGGTAAGAATGTCTGCGAGCTGCTCTTCAGTGTTGATGTACTCGACCTCAACCTTCCCCTCTCGACACACTCCCGAATGAAATGATACCTTGAATCAATATGTTTTCTTCGGTCATGGAAGACGGGATTCTTGTTGAGGAAGATGGCGGACTTGTTGTCTACCTTGAGCATGACGCTGTCGGCCTCCTTATTTTTCAAGTCACCAAGGAGTTTTGCAAGCCAAATGCCTTGGCATGCCGCCATTGTCGCGGCAATGTACTCGGACTCGTAGGATGACAATGCCACGACCTTCTGCTTCTGAGATTGTCAGCTAATGAGGCTAGAGCCGAGGAAGAATAACACGTCAGTGGTGCTCTTGCGGGTGTCGATGTCATCAGCCATGTCACTGTCACTGTAGCCGATCAGCTGTGGTTCCTCTACCTTCTTTGCGTAGCGACAACCAAAGTGACATGTGCCGGCAATGTAGCGAAGGATGAGCTTGACGACAGTAAGGTGTTCGGTTGTCGGATTCTCCATGAACCGACTTATGTAGCCCACCGCGTACGAGATGTCTGGGCGCATGTGCACCATGTACAGGAGGCTCCCAACGATGCTCCTGTAGGATGTGGCGTCAGTTGGAGGGGCTGAGCTCACCTTGCTTAGCTTGAACCTCGGTTCCATGGGGATGTGGCACGGGTTGCAATCCACCAAGCCACCCTTCTCCAAGATTTTGAGCGCATATGCCTCCTGACTAAGGGTGATGAAGCCATTGGACTGCTGCACCTTGATGCCAAGGTAGAAGGTGAGCAATCCCAAGTCACTCATTTTGAACAAGGCCTTCATCTCCTCCTTAAACTTGGCAGTCTCTTGTGGGTCCGTCCCGGTGATGATGAGATCGTCGACGTACACACCCACAAGTAGGCGAGCTGGACCTTTGTCGCGTGTATACACAGCGTGCTCATGTGCACTTTGGTGGAAACCAAGTGACAGTAGGAAAATATCAAGCTTGGTGTTCCAAGCCCTCGGTGCTTGCCGCAGTCCGTACAGTGCCTTGTCAAGTTTCAGCACTTTGTGCTCCTGTCCTTCGATAACAAAGCTGGAAGGTTGGGCGACGTACACCTCCTCCTTGAGTTCGCCATTTAGGAACACCGTCTTCACGTCCATGTGGTGCAACGCCCACCCCTCATGCGTGACGAGTGTGATCAACAAACGGACGAACTCGAGGCGAGCAACCGGCACGAACACTTCCTCGAAATCCACTCCTTGCCTTTGCACATAGCCTTTTGCCACTAGCCGAGCCTTGTGCTTGAGGATGGCGCTGTGCTCGTCCTTCTTGAGCTTGTAGACCCACCTCAAACCGATCGGCCAGTAGCTGGGTGGGAGGTTTACGAGGTGCCATGTATGGTTCTCCTCAATGGAGCTCATCTCCTCAAGAATCGCTTGTCGCCAACATCAGTGTTTCTCGGCTTCAAAGAAAGTGGCAGGTTCCTCGTCAACCATGAGGAGCAGCTCGTCGGCATCGAGCTCATGGATGGTGGTCGTGTCAAGCAAGCTCGCCAAGGTCCTGTACCTGCATGGCCCGTCATCATTGGCATCGAGCATGGCCGAGGCGTTGGTGGGTGGCGAGATAAATTTCCCTACAGTTGTACCACCGAGTCAGATATTTCTGCCCCGGATGCCGGCGTCAACGGCCCTGGACTGGGTGCCACTGATGTTGATGGATCACCACCCCCGTGCGCCGGCGTGCCTGTGTGTTCAACATGTGGTATGGGGATCATAGTATACTCAACAGTAAATATCTCACCTACTTTGTCTTGCACGCCCTAGTCCCACTTGGCTTCCTCGTCGAAGATAACGTCGGGTGTGACGTGCACGCGCTTGTCGGCGGGGTCGTATACCTGGTACGCCATGGTGCCAGGCTCGTAGCCGATGAAGACCATGTGCTTGCTGCGATCTTCTAGCTTCTATAAGTTTGGCTTGACCACCTTGACGTGTACGACACAGTCGAAGGTGCAAAGGAAGTGCAAGCTTGGTTTGTGTCCATGCCATGCCTCGTACATCATCTTGCCATCGACGCTCTGTTTCGATAAGCGATTGAGGATGTAGACAGCCGTCGTGACCGCCTCGCTCCAGAACTTCCCGGGCATATCCTTTGCCTTCAGAAGGCTGCGCGCCATCACGACGATCGTCTGGTTCCGGCGCTCGATGACGTTCTTCTTCTGTAGTGGGTACGACGCTGTGAGTTATTATTTGATGCCGAGGCCTACGCAATACTCGCCAAATGCTACAGATGTGAACTCGCCCCCATGATCAGTACAGAGCGTGTGCAGTTTGCGTCCTGTATCCACCTTGACGTGGGCTTGAAAGTGTTTGATGGCAGTCGGCACTTCATCCTTCGAACCCAGTAGCATCAATCAGATATAGCAGCTGAAATCGTCGACGAGGAGCAAGAAGTAGCGCTTACCACCGGGTGTCACCGGTGTGATCGGCCCGCAGATATCACTGTGAACGAGATCTAGTAGGTTGTCGGCACGGTACTTGGTCTTTTGCAGAAATGGTGTGCGATACTGCTTCCCGGCAAGGCAACTATCGCAGATTTGATTGACATGTTCGATCTGTGGTAGCCCGTGCACCATGTTGCAGCGAGCTAACTTTCTGAGTGCTTCAAAGTTGAGGTGGTCAAACCGTGCATGCCACCGCCATGCATCATCATTGAGTCATGCGGCTAAACACACTGGTTGTACAATATCAAGAGACATAATGTACAGTCGATTTCGGGTACGTTTTATCTTGGCGAGGAGGCATTGCTAACGATCTCGAATCAAGAGCATGTTGTCTTCGATCAAGACTTGGCAGTTGTTCTCATCGAGTTGCCCAAGGCTGATGATATTGCTTCGTAGCTTCTGGATAAAGTAGAAGCCGGTGCGGGCGCGGTGCTCGTCGTTCTGGCACGTAAACATTACCCTGCCATGCCCTCGGATATCGACGAAGGATTAGTACCCAAACTTGATGGAGCCCGTGACTCCAGTGTCCAGCTCGGTGAAGACCTCCTTGCAGCCCGTCATATGGTTGCTGGCGCCGGTGTCGTGGTACCATGCTTCGCCGTGGTAGTCGTCCTCACAGCCCAGATGCACCTGAGTGTACACCTCATCGAGTATGATGTTGTTGGTCGTGACTACGTGGTCTCGGCGAGCATGTACTCCTACGCCGTCAGCAGTGCGGGCTCATCGTCGTCGACTTGCATCAGATTGGCGCGCTCATCACCCTTCAGCTTGTGGCAGTCCTTTGCCCAGTCTGCTTCCTTGTCTTGATTCTGGCAAAGCTTGGTCGTATATGCCACAATTGTGGCACTTACCCTTCTTATCTCGCGTGCCGTCGGACGCGCTGTCGTTGCCTTTGTTCGTGTCGCCGCGGCCATGACCTCTTGGCTTGCAATGCCCGCGACCACAACTTTTGCTACCGTCAGAGTAAGCCTCGCCTTCCTTCCTCTACTTCGTGCGAGCGAGCCACACCTCTTCGGAGAGGAGAAGGCGGCTACTTGTGTAGCCGAAGTTGTTGCCTAGATTGTACCGCTCCTCGACAGCTAGAAGACGACATGTAAGCTCTTCAATTGATAGCGTCTAGAGATCCACTAAACTCTCAATGGCGATGGCGACTTGCGTGTACTTGGATGGAACAACTCAAAGGAATTTTTTAACTACCTTTTTATCGTCCAATTGAACTTCATTGATTCGAAGTCGACGCACAATTTCTGTGCCTTGGCCTCGCACACGTGCTTGACCCTCATCCGCATCATCTTTATAGCGTCCCATGCTTTCTTGGAAATGTCTTTCACTACCAGTATCTGATGTATCTCTGGCGTCATGGCACGGAGTATGACAGACAGGGCCATCTTGTCGTCGTGGTAGTCGGCTTTCCCGGGTTCGATCGCCACCCACAGGCCTTGCGCCTGCATGTTGACTCTCATTAAGAGAGCCCAATCCGCGTAGTTGGTCCATGTCAACATGGGGTACTTGAAGGTGGATGAGGTCTCCTTCATAGATGTCAGCGTCGTAGGGCTTTGCTCATCATTGGTTGCCATAGCTCTGATACCAAATAAAAGATGAGAGGAGTATTTGATTCTTGATCAGAATAATTTTTGTTTCTGTTCAACCTCAACTTGGCCTTTAAATAGCCATCTACAACTCTAATAAAATGCATAAAAGTAGCACCCTCTAACCATATTCTAACTAAGTGATAATAAATCAAAATAAATCAAAAGCGTAGATCAAACAACAAAATTTCTAAAGACTAGGATTTATTGAATCTCAAATAACAACCTCTTCAACCTCCTCAATAGGATTAACTCTAACATAGATAATAGAAATAGAATCACTCAACAGTTAGACATGAACTAGCAATTCAGGATTTGGTCCAAGAAAACCACATAGAAGTATATAAAAGCCAGCTAAGATTAAATGGAGAAGTAACGATCGAAGGTATATATTTGGTTGAAAAAGAGAATGTGGAGAAGATCATACGTGTTGGGTGGGATTTATGATCTATGTGGAGAACACAACGGAGTGTGACGAGCGTCATCCGTGTGTCGGAGAAGTTCGGAGAGTCGAATGCGACAAAGGTCGCACGATTTAAGCGTGTTCTGACTCTGGACGGAGTTGTACTAGTGCCAATAGTACACCACAAGTATATTGTGACATGTATATTGTCGGTATACTAGTGATAGAGTATTTTATTTCAGAACGCTTCTGGCACAATGTCAATTTTTTGGTATACTGTTACCGTTATATCTGTATCCGGGGCTGAAGGCAAAATTTGGATGCTTTATTAACACCCTTGGATCAAAATCGATGGTCCAAATCTTTTCAAAATTTGAATGGTTTAAATAGGAGTTTCCTAACCATAATCTCAGTACATGACAATATAAGGAAAGAGTTTTCTCAATGGTGCAATTCTTCAACCAAAAGAAAGAAAGATTTGAAGGGTTTGCGATTGATTTGAAGAGTAGGTTGCTTCGGGGTGTTATATATTTGTTCTAGCTTTCTCGTCCTCTCGACTTCGGTAATCCTCTATTCGTTCTGTAATTAATTTTTATTGTTATTTATGGTCATCCATGTGGAGTCGGTGTATTTTTTTATTCTATTAGTGGAAGTTTTTTTCAGTTGAACTATGATCATGTCACTACCACATTTCTAGATAGGGATATTTTTTTATTACACATTATTTTTATATAGTGTTATATTTTATATATTGTGTTATTTATTGGTTAGTGGACTAGCCTATTTATTGGACTTGACACTAATGGACCGAATTAGACTTGACATGATTCATGAACCCTATATTTGAACTAGACCCGTTAGACTCAATTAAGTCATTCACTTGCTTTAATTAGAGATTGGATTCAACCTTTCATTAGAACTAGAAGCTTTCTTAATTAACCTTCCTAATTTAATACTCTTCATGACTAATTATTGGGGGCAAATATGACATTGTGTGTTGCTTGGAGAGGGGTAGCATGGCTAGCAACTTAAGGGGGGGAAGTCATTCTCTCTCCTCTTCATAATTCACTCTAATTAGATCCCCAATTGTGTTCTTCTCCAAATTGATTCATCCCTCCAAAAATTTCCTCAAACTACTCTCAATTAATTTCATTTTTATCATTTAAGGAGCCTAGGAGCTTGGATTGCAAGGAGCACTTGTAGAATGAGGAGTTGGCTAGGAGCCCGTGTCCTAATTGTGTCCATTAGAGCTTTGCATTGGGAATCCATCTTCCAATAAGTATAACCCTCAATCTCTCCTTTAATTATTTTTTAATTATTGTATTTAAGCATTAGAGACCCATCCATGCATTAGGACTACTCATAGAAAGAAGAACTAGGTTCATATGATCCCTATTGTGACTTCAACACTGAGTTTTGTGCCCAATTTGGAAGAAATCCGAGATTGGTGCACCAAGTATTTTTCTATTGGTCAATTAGGCCTAATTAGACTTAGATTGGTTGTGTGAGAGTGTGTAAGTGTCTCCAATTGGATACGAGTAGAGTGTATCATGGTCTTTGTTATACGCTATGATATGGGGGTTTGTTTTGGGAGTTTTGAGCATGTTAGTATAGTTACTCTACAAATTCCATTGTGAATAATCACTTTACTTGTATTATGATGATTTTGATATGTATAATTGGTGTTTGTTAGTTATTGGAGGTTTTGACATGTAGTTGAGGGTGTATCAAGAGTATCTCGATATCCACATGAGGTATTTGATGTATTGACTACTACTAGTATGTATCATAATGTGTATTGTGTGTAGTCAAAAGTGTGGGAGTGGGTGAGTGAACTGTGCAGTGAGCTATTAGCAATACTAGTTGGGTACTCACTCATGAGTGTGAACTAAGGAGAGTCTTGTACCTGTTGTGCTCAGGTTGCTAATACCTGGGTGCATCAAGGTAAGAATGTATGTACTAGAGGATAATCAAGTAACAACAACAGTTGCAACACAACATGGTGGCTACCATTTTGAACACAACAACATCAGCAGCTAGTGTGACTTGTTCACATGAATGCACAGGTGTAGGTAAGGTTCAGTCCAGGTCTAACGAGTTTGGGAGGGCTCGGGTAATGAAGGTTATCAACAAAAATATTAGGAAGGTGGAGTTCAGAAGTGTCTAACATGGAGGGGATCAGTGAAAATTGACATGTGCATATGTGTTGTTACTACCATATTTTCTAGGAAAGGATATTTTGGTCATTTCATAATTAATTAAATATTGTACATATTGTATATTTATTTATTATATTATATTATTTAATTATTATTAGATTTTAGTTTATTATTTTGGACTTATTTTAGTGGACCTAACTAGTTTAGATTAGATCCATGGACCAACATTTAATGCTAGTAAGAATTGAGCCGAATAGCAAGCCCAATCATTAGGAGGATGGTAATTTGGACTCTAAATATTTATTTTAATTATTAGGAACCACCACATATGCTAAGGCTACCCATAGGAATTGGAATTAGGTTCATAGGAGGCCTTTGTAGAAAGTTATGTTTTATTTTATGTCAATTTTGGAAAAATTCTGAAATTGACACATCTTGTATTTGTCAATAGGTCAATTAGACCAAATTGGCATGTGTTTGATTGTGTGTGGATAGTATCGTGTCCACAATTGGATATGTGTAGGCCGTATCCCGATAATTTGGAGATACGGGTTGATTTGCAGGTTTTTTTTCGACACGGGGGTTTGAGCATGTCATATTTGACACGGACACGTAAATAAGTTGTCATGCCCCAATCTCCCGGAAGCTCAATTGTCCCCGCTGAACGTGAATCACCATGTTGCAGTGCTCCCGCAGGATAATCGTTCTCATCGAAACGTGATGCCGTACGAGCCTGGAGTTGCGCTCGCACAAGGCGATGTTCTCAAACATCAAAGTTATCATCGAAATAACCAAGTTGCAGCGAAAGTCTAGTATTGTGTACCAAGCACACATCAGAGTATACATAGCGAAGCTCTCGATAGGGTCCAAATAAAATACCACAAACGATAATGCCACAAAGGAGAATGCAACACTCTTGCTCTTTCTCTAGCCCACAAAGGTACTTACCGTTCATACATTATGTCTCGTATATCCAAGCAGCGCTACTATACATACGTACCTGAAATAATATCCACAAATGTGGGTCAGTACACAGTCGTAATGATGAGCGGGGTAATCCACTCGTCTAAACCGACACTAAGTAGAATAGTGAATGCAAACAGTTATATGGTGATCTTTCTACTTGAATCCTAGATTCATTTTATGGCAGAGGTATGACATGTTAAGAAAAACTGTAAAGTAGGTTAAACATGCAAGCATTCAACTCAAGTCTATATACAAGCAGATATATCCAACTCAAAAGAAAACTAACATGCAAACCGTCCTACTCAAACCTAAGCAATGCATGAACCTATCGAACCACTATCCAAGCCTCAATATCCATCCTCAATCCAAGCCTTATTAATCCAATCATCGATATACACACTCTTGCCGAGGCAAGGTGACTGTCGCCTACATGAAAAGCACAAACCAAACCAAAGCAAAGCAAACCAACTCTTATCTATATGAAGTCACTGGCCAAGCCATAAAGGACTAATCAAATGCAGTTCTACCCGATCCAGACTGGGTAGCTAGCCCGCCTGGTCGTATCGAACTGCCGACACTGCGCACAAGGCACGTTACCAATTTGCTTCCTCCATGATCGAACGATCCCGGTGCCCCGGAGCCTTCCCGTTCGAGGAAACCAAACCCTTTAGGCAACAGGTTATCCATGACCGATGCAAACTCCAAGTAGGTATGACGAGAGAATCGAGCATTCTCGCCCCACCAAACTATCTAGCCTCAATCCAACCAACTATCCATAACCATTCTCCAATGATAGCCCAAGGCACCATCTCAAGTTATCCCATAGGCACTATGCCGCTTCTCGACATAGTGTTCCAATTGGTACAACACCCCTCGCTCAGAATAATCCTGTGGCACAATGTCCTCACCGATGTAGTTGTCCGATTTTGAACCACAACTGCAAGCTTTGCATGACAAAGTGCCCAACTGATACTCGTGCACGGATGCACTCTCGCTCGCCCGCCCGAATTGCCTCGATGTTCCAATGAAGATGATCCAATCAAGCTCCAACTGCCTACTCAAGCTCCAACTACCCAACGCGAAAACCAACTCAAGCCACAAATTGATTCCAACCAAACGACGTACACTCTATGCACGCCACAATGTAGTGATTTCCAAGTTTCAGTCCAAGTATTCAAGCCTTTATGTGTGTTCCATATTATTAGACATGAAGGAGTAAAGGAGAAGGGACAGAGCCCACTCACCAAGTCTGATTCCGTTAAGCACCCTGCCTTGCCGATACGGCCGATCCCTTGAACCCGTGGTCCGATGCAAAGCATGATCTACTCAATTGGTATGACCGTGCGAGCAGATCGTGCTCTCCAAATTATCAGACCGATCGGACTAAGAAAGACGACATTATCGACTGCTGTGAACGAATATCTGATTCCATCGAACTCCGCTAGCGATCTGCACATGAAACCAACTCAATCAATACTTGTTCCCAAATCAAACAAATCAAAATGTAACCAGCTAATACCTCATTCAATCCGACTCAGCACAATGCACCGTGCAGGTGCGGGACATTACATAAAATACCACTTAGAATAAGGTTCGTTCTCAAACTGAACCAGTATCCATTCTTTACTAGTATGTCGATTGCCCAATTAATAACTCTTCTCTACGCAACTCATATTCTCTTGATCCAGACTCAGCATCTCGCTCGCGCTGAACGTTCGCACAAATTTTATATTCCTATATCCTCCTTGCAGCTCAATATAAATTTCTCATATCGCTTAGTTTGGATCATACATATATTTAAGGCATCTTTAAAATACATGCAATTCAGTCGAGCTTAACGATAGCAAATTTGGATAAGATATAAGGGTACCTTTATGTCTGAGGCATTCTGTAAACTCCCTCGACCAGATTTCAGTAATTTAGGATTAGTTTTGACTAATTAGCATTATTGCAACTTTTTAAAATTTATTTATTATATATTCTATTTGATTGTGCACCTGTTCATTACCCAATTAATTAGGGCATTACACTAGCTGTTAATCCTAAACAAAGTCCACATACCTGCCCTAGACATGTTAGACTACTTCTTCTGCTTTTTGAGCAATTTCCAGAAACCTTGTTTGGTGCTTCGTTTTAGTCGCACAAATATCGTTACAAACGTACGTATTTATTACCTATTTAAATTTTTGCTCTTTACCCATCTCTGTACCCTAGGGATTTGAGGACCAGTAGACACCTGTTTTGCCCAAACAAAAATAAGATAATATTCTACTCTAATTGTACTACAATTAGTGTATTGACACCGTAGAAAAATTATGACCCTAACTGCCTCTAAATAATTAGTGAACACCGTGCGCAGTATTTATTAAATAATAAATACGGTGATCTGTATCACTCAGAATCAGACCCTGACTCTGCCCAGGCTCACCCCCACACTTCCCAAAACATTTCCCCGGCTGTTTCCCTCATTTTTGTACAAATCAGTATTTCGAGAAATCAGTATTTTATATCAGGCAAATTGTGAAATTATGCAAAATACCAACTTTGGGATATATTTGCAATTTATGAAAGTTCAAGGTTTTTTATGCAAAAATGCATGTGAGGTGGCATCACCTCATTGGTTAGTAAATAGGTGACATGGGACCCACCAAAACATCCAGAGAAATCTGCCAAAAATATCCTAAAAATCCAAAATTACCAAAACACCCCCAAACTTCCCCCTATTTATACCTAATGCCATTGGCCCTAACATATAAAACCCGACCCCCCCATTCCCGGACTCCTCACAGCCACCACCGGCCACCGCCTCCGACCCAATCTCCGGCGAAGCCCTCGCCACGTCCCTCCCCTTCCCTCCGACCACTGCCACCCCCTCCGGCCATCTCCTCCGCCGCCTAGAGCCCCCGCAACCCCAAACTCCCAACACTGCCCACAGCAACCACCACCACCCGAACCACTCCCACCACCGCCTCCGGCCACCATACCCCACCGCCACCACCACCAAACTCACCGCCACCCTCCCCTCCGTCGATCCCTCACCCTGCACCGCCGCCTCCGCCACTGCTCCGCCGCCGGCAGCCCTCGCAAGCTGTTGTTGTTGCTGCTACTGCTAGCAGGCACTGCTGCTGCTGCTGCTGCTGCTTCTCCGGCCACCTCCGGCCGCCTCCGCCGCCGTCCTCCCGTCGACGACAAGCCAAGGGGCCCACCTGTCAGTAGGGTATACCCCTAACCCTATATATACGTATATAAGTAGAAATACCTATATGTGTGTATATATGTATATATATGTATATATATATGTATATATATATATGTATATCTATATATATATATATAATAATATATAATATTTAATATACTGTAAAAATATAGTATATTAAATACAGTATATATGTATACTACTATTACAAATTACAAGTATACTATTATATATTATATATACATATGTATACTACTATTATATATATATATGTATATATGTATATATATATAACTAATATATATATTTATATATATATATATATCTATATATATATAAAGGTATTATATATATCTATATATATATATATAAAGGTATTATATATTATATTACTTATATATATATAATTATGCATATAAATCAGTGTTATATATACACTGCTATTATATATTATATATATACACATTTATATTTCTGCATTTTCCATTCCTGTATTACATATACATGTATATATATATATATATTTATATATATATAATGTATTATTATTATTATTGCTGTATAATACAGCATATGTATATATGTATATTTTACAGTTCTGCACAGTCTTTTTATTATATATATATATCTATATATGATATATAATACTACTGTGCTGGATAATACAGCCTACATATATATATATATATATATATATATATATATATATATATATATATATATGTTATATATATATTATATAATTGCTATTATATTTATAGTATATATGTATATATATATACTATGCACTTTTCTTTTTATTATTTATATGCACTTATTTATTATATATATATGATATTATATATATAATTATTATCATAGTACTGGATATACAGTACATAGGTATATATGTATTTACTTTCTGTCCTGTCTTTTTATTTATTTATTACTATATATATCAGTGGATACACCCTGATAATATTATATTACTAAATATATATCAGTGGTTACACCCTGCTACTATAAATATTATTATTGCTAGATAAATACAGCATATATATACATTACCTGCATTTTTTTTCTCTTTTATATATATAACCTATATGTGTATCCTATATATTATATATATATATTGTCATTATACCATGATATTCACGAACACTGTATGTTTTAACAGAACCCAACTCCAGCACAGCCAGTGACCCCCTGTCACCAGCACCTACAAACCTGACTGTGAGATCAGGGTTTCAATACTATCAGGGAGTAGGCAAGTATACCTTGCCAAGTTTACTGTTTAAATACAAATATTGTTATATGCTCTTGTTTCTGAGTTTCATATAACTATGAGTACCTGAGACTGCCTCAGGTACAGTCAACTGATACGTTGAAAATTAGTATAATTAACTTAGTCTTACAGACTCACCAACAATTGTGAGAGTATCCTGATATTCTCCTAGACCCTGTCACGGAAACACGCAACAAGGTTTTAATACGTATTGGGATACGAGCTACATATTTGATTAGCTACCAGTACGTGTGACCCGCATCACGGCTTAGTATAAAATCAGGAAATTACGACTTGACATTTAGTTACATTGGGTGGGAAAGATAACTAGTAGACGTATGGGACACCCCCTCCTTAAATGTTTTTATACCTTCGTACCATGCTCCTCGGAGATGGTCGATTGCAGAGTGCCCTTGAGTCAGGGGGCATATGACACATATACTAGCCAGTCGCCACGATTGGTGAATTAAGTCAGCATATGTCTAGCCGACACATTCCCATGCGTACTACAAGGTCTTTACTTGATTTTTACTTAGATGGTTAGCACCATGTGTTTATTTATTTATTTATTTATTCAGTATTTACATATATGGCATGTCATTTTTTGTATCTTGTTATGTCCCACTGAGGACATGGTTTCCTGCCAGATCTAGACGAGGCCTTCTACCCCACTGTGTATGGCCCTGATCAGGAGGCTAGATGTGCTACCGAGGAGGAGCTAGAGGAAACTCCCTCAGAGTATGCCTGACCCTAGAAGCTTGCCACCTGGAGATGGAGATGTTTTCCTCAGATAGACGCTACTTAGTCTATCTGATTTTTCTGTGCTATTATTAGTTTTGTAGTGGGCTTGTACCCACCAGTTGTGTACTTTATCAGACTCAGTTTATATATATATCCAGCACTTATTTCCCTAACATTTTATTATGGATGAGATAGATTTACCTTTTTTATACTGGTAGTATTTTAGGACAGCGTAGCACGTTCTTTTGGGTACATTAAAATGGATTAAGCCCTAAGTGACGTGTCAGCTGGCTAGTGACACGTGGCCTAGTTCCTGACATTTTGGGACTGGGGCGTGACATGGTTTTAGTGGTGGCCCATGCAGGTCTAGTTTTCATTGCTAGTGGTATGATGACATGTCCAGCAAGCCTGCAATAGGATAGAAATACTAGGTCTCATCCACACTGACACCATCCTTAAATATTTTTTTTTATTTATGATTGTATCCTGCTTGATTATTATTTATTATTTCCTTCATGTTTTTTAATTATTCTATTATCTTCAGAAATATGGACATACCCGGGAATCCTGCGAATGATGGGGCTGACCAAGCAACAGACCCCTCGCCAAGTGTCCAAGGAACCCCGTACAATCACTAGAACACTAGCCAGGAGACAACACCAACACCGCAGGCGGAGACACCTTTGCCTCCACCTCCAGCCTTTCCTGCCCTAATACCACAGTTTGAGGGCCAACCTCAAATATTGCAATTCCTCCAAGCAATGATGCAAACTCAATGGCAACAGACTGAAGCTCTGAGACAGTCCCAGTGGCAACAGACTGAAGCCTTGAGACAGACATTGATGACGGCTTTGGAGAGAACCACTACCCCGGCACCAGCACATGTCCAACCAGTGGGCAGAGTCCGAGGCTTCCGCCAGATGAGCCCGAGGACCTTTAAAGGCAGAGAAACTCCAGAGGAGATCTCAGACTGGATCTCCAACACAGAGATGCTGCTGGAAGGATCATAACTCACCCCCGACCTATGGATGACAGCCGTGAGGGACCAACTCCTCGGCAACGCCCATCACTGGTGGGAATCCATAGAGCGTAGCATCGGCAAAGACCAAACTTGGGAACAATTCTTGGAGCACTTCAATGCCAAGTACTTCCCCGCAACAGTCCAAGATGCCCTATATTCCCAGTTCCTGCACCTGGAATAAGGGAACATGTCAGTCGATGCCTACGATACAGAGTTCTGCCGACTGAGTCGATTCGGTGACATGTTGATACCGAACAAGCTGAAGAAGGCCAAGAGATTCTACCGCGGCCTCACCCCAGAGCTCCAGAGATATACGATGGCGCAATCAAGGATCTCCTACGAGGAGGTTCTTACAGAAGCAAGGTTGCAAGAAGCAATTGGCCGAGGAACAAGACGCCCGAATCCAACCTTCCCGACCAAAAACCAGCAAGGAGCAGGAGGACCTATCCGCCGTCCACAAAATCAGACGCAGCAGACGACGGAACCCTACCAGAAGAAGGAGCTCCCGACTTGTCACTTTTGTGGCAAAAAGGGACATTTTTCCAATGACTGCAGAAAGAGGCTAGGATTATGCCTAGTATGTGGAGCTAGCCAGCATATGGCCAAAGATTGCCCAACACGCAAAGATGCAGCACCTCAGCAAGGGCAGAAGCCAGAAGCACAAGCCCAGAAGATGCTACCCTCAACATCTGGGGGATATCAGAGAGGAGCACCTTTGCCTACACAGGAGGCCCAGTTCAAAGCCAGACAACAATCTGGAGGGCAAAGGCACGGGCAGGCCTTTGCTTTAGCTGCAGTTACAGAAGAGCCAGAAGGTGAAACCATCACAGGTACCATTTTAGTTGCATTATTACCTGCAACCGCATTATTCGATTCTGGGCCTACACTGTCTTTCATATCTAGTAGTTTCGTAGCCATGCACAAACTAGCCACTTCCCCACTGCCTAAGTGTTGGAAGATACTTACCGGAGGAGGCATTATTCCAGTTACCAACATTATTGAAACATGCCCGGTAGTTGTTTGTAGTAGAGGACTAAGAGCGCAATTTTTGGTACTCCCAATGCCAAACTTCGACGTTGTCTTAGGCATGGACTGGCTAAGCCAGAATAATGCTGTCCTAGACTGCCAAAAGGGAAGTGTTATCTTTAGACCCTCAGATCACCCGGAGTTCGAATATGTACGAGGCACCATCGAGCAAGGAGTAGGCCAGACTCCTAGAGCTTACATGGCGATGGAGACAGCACTTCCATCAATTGTAGCAGAGTTCGAAGACGTATTCCCAGAAGAATTGCCAGGCCTACCGTCTGACAGAGAAGTGGAGTTCATTATTGAGCTGATACCCGGAGCTGCACCAGTATCCTCCAATGTGTACCGATTGGCGAAGAAGGAGCTTGACGAGCTAAAGCTTCAACTGGAGGAACTACAGATCAAGGGATTTGTTCATCCTAGTGCATCACCCTAGGGAGCACCAGTGTTGTTTGTACCAAAGAAGGACGGGACATATCGAATTTGTATTGATTACAGAGCCCTCAACGCTCTGACAATAAAAAACAAGTACCCCTTGCCGAGAATTGACGACCTGTTCGATCAACTGACAGGAGCCGTGGTATTCTCAAAGATAGACTTGAGATCAGGCTATCATCAGGTCAAGGTACGGAGAGAAGATATTCCAAAAATAGCATTCAGGACTCGTTATGGTCATTACGAGTTCCTGGTGATGCCTTTTGGACTAACTAATGCACCTGCCGTATTCATGAACCTAATGAACAGAGTCTTCAACCAATATCTGGACCAGTTCGTGGTAGTCTTCATCGACGATATTCTGGTGTATTCAAAGAGCCACGAGGAGCATGAAGAGCACTTAAGACTGGTGCTAGAGACGCTGAGACGAGAGAGCCTTTATGCTAAGATGAGCAAGTGCGAGTTCTTCCTTGATCGTGTTACTTTTCTTGGACACGTGATCACAGGAGAAGGCATCTCGGTGGACCCAACAAAGATTTCATCTGTGGAGACATGGCCAACACCGACCAATGTCTCAGAGGTGAGAAGCTTTCTAGGACTTGCCGGATATTACCGGAGGTTCGTAGAAAACTTTGCAAGAATCGCGGAGCCAATTACTCGTCTTACCCGCAAAGAGCAGGAGTTCATATGGTCTGAGGAATGTCAGAAAGCTTTCGATGAGTTGAAGAAGCGTCTGACTACAGCACCCATCTTGACTATACCATCTGGATCCGGAGGTTTCGTAATTTATAGCGATGCATCCGGAAAAGGATTTGGTTGTGTCTTAATGCAACATGGGAAGGTTGTAGCTTATGCCTCAAGACAGCTGAGGACTCATGAGAAGAATTACCCCACTCACGACCTGGAGCTTGCCGCAGTCATCTTCGCCCTGAAGTTATGGAGACACTATTTATACGACGAACGAGTGGAGATTTTTACCGATCACAAGAGCTTGAAATATGTCTACACTCAGAAAGACTTAAACCTGAGACAAAGACGATGGCTCGAAGTGATGACGGATTTCGAGATCGACCTACAGTACCATCCTGGGAAGGCTAATGTGGTAGCTGATGCTCTAAGCAGAAGACCCTCAGCATTCTTTATGATCACCCAACCAGATCTACTGAGAGAACTAGAAAAGTTGGGAATAGAGGTCATTATGCCAGGACTTGACGGCCAATTATCAAACTACCAGCTGCAATCAACCTTGGTCGAAAGAATCAAAGCTGCTCTACCAACAGATGCAAGATTTCAGAGGCTTCGACAAAAGACAGAGGCTGGAATCCAGACAGGATGTCGCATACACGAAGATGGGACTCTAAGATGTGGTGATCGTCTTTATGTTCCAAATAGAGAACTTCGTAAAAAGCTGATGTCAGAGGCTCATAGCTCAACGTACTCTATACATCCCGGAGGCATAAAGATGTACAGAGATCTGCGACAATACTACTGGTGGCATGGAATGAAGCGGGAGATAGCACGCTTTGTTGCCAAGTGCCTGGTGTGTCAGCAAGTCAAGGCTGAGCATCAGAGATCTGCCGGTCTACTTCAACCCCTCCCAATACCCGAATGGAAATGGGAACACACTACGATGGACTTTGTTACAGGCTTCCCAAGAAGTCCTAGTGGCCGTAATGCTGTATGGGTGATCGTAGACAGACTCACCAAGGCTGCTCATTTCCTACCTTTCAGAGTCGGACAATCTACAGAAGTCTTGGCAGACATGTACATGAAGGAGATAGTGCATCTGCACGGAGTACCAGTCAGCATAATATCTGACAGGGATACGAGGTTTACATCATACTTTTGGCGAAGTATGCAAGAAAGTCTTGGTACCCGCCTCAAGTCAGCACCTCGTATCATCCGCAGACAGATGGCCAGTCAGAGCGCACCATCCAGACCCTAGAAGATATGCTGAGAGCCTGCATGCTTGACTTCAGCGGATCATGGGAAGATCATCTACACCTGGTGGAATTTTCCTACAACAACAGCTATCAAGTGAGCATCCAAATGGCTCCCTTTGAAGCTTTGTATGGAAGGAAATGTCGTTCCCCAGTATGCTGGAGTGATATAGGCGAGAGACAGATCTTGGGACCAGAATTGATCATTTGTACAGTAGAGAAGGTAAAGAAGATCCAGGGACACCTACGAGCTGCACAAGACAGACAGAAGCACTGGGCCAACATTCATCGACGACCTCTAGAGTTCCAAGTGGGAGAGCATGTATTCCTGAAGATCTCACCTACCATAGGAACTATCAGATTTGGAGGAAGAGGAAAACTGAGTCCAAGGTACATTGGACCCTTCGATGTGCTAGATCGCGTCGGAGAAGTTGCTTACAGGCTAGCTCTACCTCAGACATTGGAGGGAGTACATGACGTATTCTATGTATCCCAGCTGAGGAGGTACATTCCAGACCCGAGTCATGTGCTGGACTATTCAGAGATCACCATCGGGTCGAGCTTATCGTACCAGGAGGAGCCTGTAGAGATCCTGGACCGTAGCGAGAAAGTGTTGAGAGCCAGACTATTCCTCTAGTTCGTGTTGCATGGAGACATCATGCACCAAGTGAATCAACCTGGGAACGAGAAGAGGATATTCGTCAGCGATTTCCCCAGTTATTTCCAGACCAGGGTATGTCCAAATATTTTAAACTCAAACTTCAATAATCATTTTATGTCCTAATCAATCTTTCATTCTCATTATATGATTGTTTTTATTTCGAGGACGAAATAATCTAAGGAGGGTAGATTGTAAACTCCCTCGACCAGATTTCAGTAATTTAGGATTAATTTTGACTAATTAGCATTATTGCAACTTTTTAAAATTTATTTATTATATATTCTATTTGATTGTGCACCTGTTCATTACCCAATTAATTAGGGCATTACACTAGCTGTTAATCCTAAACAAAGTCCACATACCTGCCCTAGACATGTTAGACTACTTCTTCTGCTTTTTGAGCAATTTCCAGAAACCTTGTTTGGTGCTTCGTTTTAGTCGCACAAATATCGTTACAAACGTACGTATTTATTACCTATTTAAATTTTTACTCTTTACCCATCTCTGTACCCTAGGGATTTGAGGACCAGTAGACACCTGTTTTGCCCAAACAAAAATACGATAATATTCTACTCTAATTTTACTACAATTAGTGTATTAACACCGTAGAAAATTTATGACCCTAACTGCCTCTAAATAATTAGTGAACACCGTGCGCAGTATTTATTAAATAATAAATACGGTGATCTGTATCACTCAGAATCAGACCCTGACTCTGCCCAGGCTCACCCCCACACTTCCCAAAACATTTCCACGGCTGTTTCCCTTATTTTTTTATAAATCAGTATTTCGAGAAATCAGTATTTTATATCAGGCAAATTGCAAAATTACGCAAAATACCAACTTTGGGATCTATTTGCAATTTAGGAAAGTTCAAGGGTTTTTATGCAAAAATGCATGTGAGGTGGCATCACCTCATTGGTTAGTAAATAGGTGACATGGGACCCACCAAAACATCCAGAGAAATCTGCCAAAAATATCCTAAAAATCCAAAATTACCAAAACACCCCCAAACTTCCCCCTATTTACACCTAATGCCATTGGCCCTAACCTATAAAACCCGACCCCCCCATTCCCGGACTCCTCACAGCCACCACCGGCCACCGCCTCCGACCCAATCTCCGGCGAAGCCCTCGCCACATCCCTCCCCTTCCCTCCGACCAGTGCCACCCCCTCCGGCCATCTCCTCCGCCGCCTAGAGCCCCCGCAATCCCAAACTCCCAACACTGCCCACAGCAACCACCACCACCCGAACCACTCCCACCACCGCCTCCGGCCACCATACCCCACCGCCACCACCACCAAAATCACCGTCACCCTCCCCTCCGTCGATCCCTCACCCTGCACCGCCGCCTCCGCCACTGCTCTGCCGCCGGCAGCCCCCGCAAGCTGCTGTTGTTGCTGCTGTGCTAGCAGCCACTGCTGCTGCTGCTTCTCCGTCCACCTTCGGCCGCCTCCGCCGCCGTCCTCCCGTCGACGACAAGCCAAGGGGCCCACCTGTCAGTAGGGTATACCCCTAACCCTATATATACGTATATAAGTAGAAATACCTATATGTGTGTATATATGTATATATATGTATATATATGTATATATATATATATGTATATCTATATATATATATATATATATATATAATAATATATAATATTTAATATACTGTAAAAATACAGTATATTAAATACAGTATATATGTATACTACTATTACAAATTACAAGTATACTATTATATATTATATATACATATGTATACTACTATTATATATATATGTATATATGTATATATATATAACTAATATATATATTTATATATATCTATATATATCTATATATATATATATAAAGTTATTATATATTATATTACTTATATATATATAATTATGCATATAAATCAGTGTTATATTACTATATATATCAGTGGATACACCCTGATAATATTATATTACTAAATATATATCAGTGGTTACACCCTGCTACTATTATAAATATTATTATTGCTGGATAAATACAGCATATATATACATTACCTACATTTTTCTTTTTCTCTTTTATATATATAATCTATATGTGTATCCTATATATTATATATATATTGTCATTATACCATGATATTCACGAACACTGTATGTTTTAACAGAACCCAACTCCAGCACAGCCAGTGACCCCCTGTCACCAGCACCTACAAACCTGACTGTGAGATCAGGGTTTTAATACTATCAGGGAGTAGGCAAGTATACCTTGCCAAGTTTACTGTTTAAATACAAATATTGTTATATGCTCTTGTTTCTGAGTTTCATATAACTATGAGTACCTGAGACTGCCTCAGGTACAGTCAACTGATACGTTAAAAATTAGTATAATTAACTTAGTCTTACAGACTCACCAACAATTGTGAGAGTATCCTGATATTCTCCTAGACCCCGTCACGAAAATATGCAACAAGGTTGCAATACATATTGGGATGCGAGCTACGTATTTGATTAGCTACCAGTACGTGTGACCCGCATCACGGCTTAGTATAAAATCAGGAAATTACGACTTGACATTTAGTTACATTGGATGGGAAAGATAACTAGTAGACGTATGGGACACCCCCTCCTTAAATGTTTTTATACCTTCGTACCATGCTCCTCGGAGATGGTCGATTGCAGAGTGCCCTTGAGTCAGGGGGCATATGACACATATACTAGCCAGTCGCCACGATTGGTGAATTAAGTCAGCATATGTCTAGCCGACATATTCCCATGCGTACTACAAGGTCTTTACTTGTATTTCACTTAGATGGTTAGCACCCTATGTTTATTTATTTATTCAGTATTTACATATATGGCATGTCATTTTCTGTATCTTGTTATGTCCCACTAAGGACCTGGTTCCCTGCCAGATCTAGACGAGGCCTTCTACCCCACTGTGTATGGCCCTGATCAGGAGGCTAGATGTGCTACCGAGGAGGAGCTAGAGGAAACTCCCTCAGAGTATGCCTGACCCTAGAAGCTTGCCACCTGGAGATAGAGATGTTTTCCTCAGATAGACGCTACTTAGTCTATCTGATTTTTCTGTGCTATTATTAGTTTTGTAGTGGGCTTGTACCCACCAGTTGTGTACTTTATCTGACTCAGTTTATATATATATCCAGCACTTATTTCCCTAACATTTTATTGTGGATGAGATAGATTTACCTATTTTATACTGGTAGTATTTTAGGACAGCGTAGCACGTTCCTTTGGGTCCATTAAAATGGATTAAGCCCTGAGTGACGTGTCAGCTGGCCAGTGACACGTGGACTAGTTCCTGAAATTTTGGGACTGGGGCGTGACACATTCATTCGCTTTACTCCCAATTGAACCAATCCTGACGTTCATTCCAACATATTCGCACAAGAGCTATTCTTAAATACGATAATTTTTACTGACGATCTTCCCACCTGACTCGAATTATTTCGTGTTCCAACTCAATCCATCCAACTACTTCTGAATCCACACTAGCACCGTCAAACTCAACCAACCAAACTCTAGCATGACTCCAATCGCATAATATTCCACAAGCACCGTCTCCAAATATTATCTCATGCTCCAAACGATCATCACAATACTACCCCAGTTAGGCGACTTACCCAAATATCAAACTATGCTCTTAGATTAGCTTAGTCCAACACCTCTTCCTCAATCTCAATACCTCACTGGGTGAACATCTATATTGAGGTTCATGTGATCTACGAAGATTTTGACGCCACGCCATAGGGATAGTGTCACCACGATTTCAACGTGGACACACTCGCTACAATTCCTAGGTCGCGCATGGAATAGTTCTTCGCGCTGCGTCCACTGCCTCGAAGCACAGGATATCACCTTTGCCTTATGTATAAGCATGCATCCCAAACTAAGTTCTGATGCATCTTGTAGATCTGAGGCACATCTGTCCCTTCCAGTATTGCAATAATTTGATCTGAACGAGCCGCTTCTTTAACTTCACAAGCTAGTTTCACAGTCATCAATTCATATGAATATTATTGCCTTCCGGGGCACGATGAGTCAGAGGTAATGCTATATTCAAAAATCTTTGATTCTGAATCTCATCAGTTGACTTAGGCCATTCCCACCATCGCTTCGATCTTCCGGCTGCATCTTCAGCTGAAGGCTATCCCAAGGATCTCTTAAATCCAAAACTCAGTCACTTAGGCCAATCTCTAACACACACTACTCACATCCACCCTCGACGCATTCCTAAATACGCCACCGCAAGGGTCAATCTATGGGTCTACAATATTCATCTCTGATTTGGCGGTCAAGTCGCTAGGGTCAGCTGTCCCGAAGCTATGCTCTATAATTGTTAGTCATCACGATGGACAGTTACTACGAACCATGCTATATCTCCTTTGTAAATCTGAACCATAATCTAACTATTCTATCCGAACGAACTTCTGACTCCGAAAACTTCATGCACTACCTCTGACGAATCTGTCAACCAAACACCGCTTAACCACCTAGAGTCTTACTATCTATCCAAGCCACAGTTCGAAAACTATGCTCATAGAAACCGTCTTCCATCATTCCACCGTTCTGTCCTGAATCCATCAAATTTTTTGAACTGCCATGTTCGACTTATCGCACTACCACTTGCAACGATTTTTGGTACCAAAGACTTGCTCCAATTCTTATCTGTATGCCATGTTTCACAGTACATGTCCAACTTGCTCGAGCAGCACAATATTTTGCTCCAATGTTGCTCTCTCATTTAGCTATCTTCAAAAGTCCATCCGCTACAATCCTTGCTCTCGTTCCATTCCTTAGACCGTCTTGATTTCTCTTTGTTCTGATTAGTCCATACTCTTTCAATGCCTCGTGCATCAGTTCCAACATAAATCTCAAATCCATATTGCCTTTACTTGTTGCCTCAATCCACCTCTGTACTGCAAGTGTTAACTTTCAATCTGACTTAACATCAACTAGACTTACTCCATGCCCGTTCACGTCTTCCAAAGAATTCGCCTACCATTGTTGCACCATTTTGCCAAATTTTACTTCCGCTAAACTTGAGTCAAACTTCTCAAGCGCCAATATCCAAAATCTTTCCAGTTCGTACGAATCCATCACATTGCCCCTCCAAACTAAATCGTGTTTCATTACTCAACCAACAGCTCCAATGTGTTGCCAAAATTCGTAGTCCGTGCTCGCTATCCTTCGATTCACCCATCGCTCATTCAAGCGTATCCTAATTGTTTGTTCCTTATGATCAACTCTCTCTTTGCATTCATGAATGCTCTACCGAACTTTCAATTCATGCAAGCGAACTCTGATATTCAGCTTTCCATCTGATCGATTACAACTTATTTCCAATACTTGGTCCTTATCAATCCTTCAAATTCCAAACACTCTTTTTATTGCTTGTTCCGTTCTCGTGCATCACTCAAGTCCAACGATACTTCCATTTGCACAAGTCCGTTATTGATTCCTCAAGTCTAACGTATCGAATAATACCTTAGTCAAATTCTATTATACCACATACCACTTGAAAATAGAGTCGCTCTCGCTCTTACTCTGCGTCGACGAACGTCTATTCCAAACCAACTATTCTGGGGTAATCCTGTCGATTGTAACTCAACATTCGCTTGCTCCATGTTCTATTTCCTAACTCAGCCGATGTGCACCAACCAATTAATATTCATGTTATCCACATCCGTTGTGGAAATTTTATTGATGTCTATCCAAAATATTTTAAGGCTACTTAACTATGTGATATACCATATACCACTCAGAATCAAGTCACTCCTTACGTCACCCTTCTTTGCACTGATCCAAGATCTGTTCGAACCATCTCTTATACGTGATCCTGCCATCCCCAACTCAAGTCTGACATGAAACTCAGCCAACGCATGAACCATCTAATTCTTTTATCAATCTTGCTATGCAACTTGTGCCATGTCCTATTCTCAATACTTCTAACTATTTCTCAAATCGTTCGATACTTTCGCTACACGAGCAACCCATGCAACGATCTCTTCCAAGTAATCCAACCCAATACCCAACTGTTCCTCACATTTTTTGTACGAGCAACTCGTGCAACGCTATCCTGATATCCCCAAGCTAACTCAAACCTGCTCAGCCAATGCTCTATGTGATATACCCAGCCAAAAATCAAACTCCATCCAACACATTTGCTACATGAGCAACTCGTGCAACGATCCATTCTCATCTGATGCTTCTACTCACAACTTGCCACATAACCAATCTCGTCTTGCCAACCTACTGCTCCACTGATGCAACCAGAATCTCCCCAAACAACACCCAAACCAACACACCCAAACCAACACAAAAACACCACTCAACTTGCTGCACAAATGCAACAACGCCACACAACTTGCTTCACAAATGCAACAATGCCCAACGATGCTAAGCGATCTACCGAAAACCAACGAAAGCAACGCAACAAAAAACAACATGCACCCACAACCAGCAAATATGTAGACTTACTACATGAAACATCAAATACAGCACCGAGTAGAGCCAAGAGCCAAACGACAAGCGGAAGCTATTTAGAGTTTGTGATGAACCAATGGACAAAGTCCGAGGAAATGAACCAGGCACTCTGATACCAATATGTCATGCCCCAATTTCCCACAAGCTCAATCATCCCCGATGAACGTGAATTACCATGTTGCAGCGCTCTCGCAGGACAATCGTTCTCATCGGGACGTGATGCCGTACGAGCCTGGAGTTGCGCTCGCACAAGGCGATGTTGTCAAACATCAAAGTTATCATCGAAACGACCAAGTTCCAGCGAAAGTCAAGTATTTTGTACCAAGCACACATCATAGTATACGCAGCGAAGCTCTCGATAGGGTCCAAATGAAATGCCATAAAGGATAATGCCACAAAGAAGAATGCAACACTCTTGCTCTTTCTCTAGCCCACAAAGGTACTTAACGTTCATACATTATATCTCATATATCCAAGCAGTGCCACTACACCTGCGTACCTAAAATAATGTCCACAAACATGGGTCACACAGCCGTACTAGTGAGCGGAGTAACCCACTCGTCTAAACCGACGCTATGTAGAATAGTGAATGCAAACAGTTATATGGTGATCTTTCTACTTGAATCCTAGATTCATTTCATGGCAGAGGTATGACATGTTAAGGAAAATTATAAAGTAGGTTAAACATGCAAGCATAAAACTTAAGTCTATATACAAGCAGATATATCCAACTCAAAAATAAACTAGCATGCAAACCGTCCTACTCAAACACAAGCAATGCATGAACCTATCGAACCATAATCCAAGCCTCAATATCCATCCTCAATCCAAGCCTTATTAATCCAATTATCGATATGCACACTCTTACCGAGGCAAGGTAGCCGTCGCCTACACAAAAAGCACAAACTAAACCAAAGCAAAGCAAACCAACTTTTATTTATATGAAGCCACTGGCTAAGCCATAAAGGACTAATCAACTGCAGTTTTATCCGATCCAAACTGGGTAGCTAGCCCGCCTGGTCGTATCGAACTGCCGGCACCACGCCCAAGGTACATTACCAATTTGCTTCCTGCATGGCCGAACGGTCCCGATGCCCCGGATCCTTCCGGTTCGAGGAAACCAAACCCTGTGCACAACAGGTTGTCCGTAACTGATACAAACTCCAAGTAGGTATGATGAGAGAATCGAGCATTCTTACCCCACCAAACTATCTAGTCTCAATCCAACCAACTATCCATAATCATTCTCTAACTATAGCCCAAGGCACCATCTCAAGTTATCCCTATAGTCACTATACCGCTTCTCGACACAGTGTTCCAATTGGTGCAACACACCTAACTCAGAACAATCCCGTGGCACAATTCCCCAACAATGGCACAATGCCCTCACCGATACAGTTGTCCGTTTTTGAACCACAACAGCACGTTTTGCATGAGAAAGCGCCCAACTGATACTCGTGCACAGATGCAAGCTCGCTCGCTTGCCCGAATTGCCTCGATCTTTCAACCAAGATGATCCAATCAAGCTCCAACTGCCTACTCAAGCTCCAACTACCCAACGCAAAAACCAACTCAAGCCACAAATCGATTACAAACAAATAAAGTACACTCTATGCACGCCACAGTATAGTGATTTCTAAGTTCCAGTCCAAGTGTTCAAGCCTTTACGTGTGTTCCAAATTTTTAGGCATGAAGGAGTAGAGGAGAAGGGACAGAGCCCACTCACCAAGTACGATTCCGTTAAGCACCCTGCCTTGCCGATACGGTCGATCCCTTGAACCCATGGTCCGATGCAAAGCACGATCTACTCAATTGGTATGATCGTGTGAGCAGGTCGTGCTCTCCAAATTATCCGACCGATCGGACTAAAGAAGATGACAATATCGCTCCAAATCCTGCTATTCCGGTACTGCTGTGAATGAACATCTAATTTCATCAAACTCCGCTAGAGATATGCACATGAAACCAACTCAATCAATACTTATTTCCAAATTCAACAAATAAAAATATAACCAGCTAATGCCTCATTTAATCCGACTTAGCATAATGCACCATGTGGTTGCGGGGCATTACATAAGTGGTTAGCTCTTTGTATTGTTCATAATTATTATTTTAGACTTGCTCGTGTCCTTTGGGATACAATTGGTTGTGTGGTGGAGCCGTATCATAAGCGTATCATAGATCTAGTATGATACAGGTACGATGCACTTCACGTATTTTTTCTTTACAATTTAATTCAATTATAGATATTATAATATTGCAATTATAATTATTATGTGAGATATATGTATGTGTATATTTATATATTGGATCTATAATTCATGTTCATGTGTTGGTGATCATGGGAGAGTAGAAGTTCGTGTGCTTCTCTAATATAGCTTTATGTAGCTTTATGCTTATTTTCTGCTACTTTCTGCTGCTGCTGCTTCTTTTTGCTGCTTATTTGCTACTGCTTTCTGCTGCTGCTTCTTCTTGCTTCTCTCATCTTTTCTCTCACTGCTTATCATTGCTTTTCTCACTATTTTTTGTTATTTTTTCATTGTTTTTTTTCATTATTTCTTCTTCCCTCAAGTTCACATACATAAATACACATCTCATATATATATATATATATAAACCACATATATATATTTATAATATACATATATATATATTATAAATATATGTATATGGTTTATATATATATATGAGATGTGTATTTATGTGTGTGAACTTGAGGGAAGAAGAAAAAATGGAAAAATAATGAAAAAATAACAAAAAACAGTGAGAAAAGCAATGATAAGCAGTGAGAGAAAAGCTGGGAGAAGCAGGAAGAAGCAGCAGCAAATAAGCAGCAGAAAACAGAAGCAAATTAGCAGCAGAAAGCAGCAGCAAATTAGCAGCAGAAAGCAGAAGCAGCAATAGAAACCGTAGCAGAAGCAGAAGTAGCAGCAGTAAGCAGCGGCAGAAGTAGAAGCAGGAAGCAGCAGTTGCAGCCGAAGTAGTAAGCAGCAGCGGCAGTAGATTATCAATAAGCTGTAGCTTATTGATAAGTTATAAGTTAGTTTATATATATATATATATACACTAGCTTATTAACTTACTAGCTTATCAAATAAATTAACTAACTTAATTGATAAGCTAGTATATATATATATATATATATATATATATATATATATATATACACTAGCTTATTAACTTACTAGCTTATCAAATAAATTAACTAACTTAATTGATAAGCTAGTATATATATATATATATATATATATATATATATATAAGTTAATTAGATTAATTAGTAAGGTATTATTTATGTATATTTTGTTAATAGTTAGTATGTATTATATATGAGATATGTATATATACATAAGCACTAGTTAATGTTAGTTAGTATTATTTCTAGATTACCTTGGGGTGCACCAAGGTAATGAGAGTGAGATATCTTGGGTATGGGTATTAAATATCAAGGGGTATATTAGGATATTAGTTTAGTATAATATTGTCATAAGTTAAATACATATTATTGTATAGTGAGGAGTGAGGGTAGTAATTATAAATTAGATATTGAATTACCTTGTGATATCAAGGTAATGTCAAGGTATTAGGTTTTACTCAAGGTATTGGGTGTGCACATTAAGATGGAGTGTAGGTGGTGGGATACCGCTTTTGGATCAAAGCCAAGTATCCACTTAGCATTAGGTTAGTTCGGAGTATTACATATTATTGTTTGTATTTACGTACTATGATATTTTTATATCTAATAAATTGTGTATCTTATGATACGGTATCTTGTTGGTTTTCTAGTATCCTAGTATGGCCTAGTTATATAGTGTATGGACCCAATATCCTAGAGATAGACTCGTACAACCTAGAAAGTTTGACCAAGTTTGACCTAGAGTTGACCTAGTTTGATTGTTTTGACGTAGAAATGGCTTTATGACCTATACGTTGACTAGTTTAACTTATTTTTATTCCAAAATCTTCTATTGATGTAATATTCTATATTTAGGTCTACGAGGCACCATAGCGGACATCTTTGATACGGTTCAGCAAATTTCAGGTAAGTACATTCTTTGATAGTTTTTTATTTATGATATCTTCTATGTCTCTTGTATTTAGTGTAGATATCCTTGATTTCTTGACACGATGGTTACACGGATTGGTATATCCGGATCTCGTCATGAGATATTATTTCTTGGTATTTATTATGTATCTTGTGCAAGCCTTATTTTCTTGTTCTTCTTGTAAATGTACAGACATTGATTCTTGGGGAGACTAGCTACGTATCCAGTGAATCACGTGTCATAACGTACCATGGTTGGATCCACTATACCAGTCAGGGCAGAGAGTATTTAGTGTAGATATGTGATCATACCCTCCTTGTGCATGTCTTGTTCCTTGTGAGTGTTGATCATACATTGCACATATGATTAACCAGGCCATAATCCTTGTGCAAGTTTTCAAGCCGATCATATGTTGAAGCTGGTACTCACTCACTTAGTAGTAATATTTCTTGTTCATTTCTATATTGCTCAGTTCTTGTATTTATTGCCAGTATTCCTTTATTGTATATCTCTTGTATCTGTATATTGTATCTTGTATATTCACATCTATTTACTGTTACATAGTTTATATCATTTATTAGAATTGTTGTTAGAGATGTACTTTGTTCCTTTCCTAACTGGATATATTTTTCCCAGATGACACTAAGGAGTGGTACCCCACTCACTACGGGCCTCAGGACATAGTTGGCTTAGAGCCAGAGACTTTGGCTCAGGAGGGTCTCATCCCGATTTAGACAGATGACCCAGGACTTGTAGCTTAGTAGTTAGATTCTTTTGTACTGGATTTGTCTCCAATATTGTTATTAGTATTTTTTTTATATGACTCATTGGATATTATCTTGTGATTTTAGTTGTATTGTCTCTTCTGTTCTTTTATCACATTCGTGCGTTGTTCCATCTTATAGATTTGTGATTGAGTATTCATATTACATTGGTGGCATTAGTATATCTTGATTGCTAGATAGATAGTTTACCCCAATAATATTCTACCGTCGATGCTGCGGCATAGGCTGGACGTTGTTCACTACTTGCATCCCTACACCGGGTGCGGATCGTGACACATTTTTAATTGTGGTCCATACAGGTCTTTGAGGTCACAATTAGTATGATTCTTAGTTGTTCTCTTATTTGAGTGCTATTACGAGCCTGTTTCAGGATATAGGATACAGGCTATAGGCTGAGAATACTCAATCACATCTAGAAAAAAAATCTATTGATTCAATTCAACTGTTCTTCCTTAATATTCATATTTGATCTTTAACTGTTCTTCTTTGAATGCATTATATCATGTGCCATATTGATTCCATTCCAGATTTAGCTTTGTTTAATAGTGGTGCTTCCCATAGTTTTATATCTGTTTCTTTTGCTCTAAAGCATCGTTTGGTAGCTGAGTCTCTGCTTAGGACTTGCAAGATCATGACTGGGGAGGTATTATCCTGGTTAGTGATATTTGTAAGGATTAGAATTACTCTGGGAGGCCGGGAGATGAGTTTGTGTTTACTTGTAATGCCACTTCTGAGCTACGACATTATACTCGGGATGGATTGGTTGAGTAGGCACCATGCTAGTATATATTGTAGAGGAGGTAGAGTTTTGTTTAGCCCGCCAGGAGAGCCAGAGTTTGAGTTTGCTAGAGGAGCTGCAGAACAGGGAGAAGGCATTATCTGTGGAGCTATGGTAGAAGACAAGGAGTTGCTGCATCCGTTGATAGCAGAGTTCTTGGATGTGTTTCTTGAGGAATTGCTAGGATTGTTGTCAGATCGAGATATTGAATTCTCTATAGACTTGGTACCAGGTGCAGAACCAAATTTATAGCATGTCTATAGAGTGAACAACAATGAGCTGGTCGAGCTGAAGAAGCAAGTAGAAGAGTTACAGGATAAGGGGTTTATCAGATCTAGTTCTTCACCGTGGGGAGCCCCGGTATTGTTTATACCAAAGAAGGATGGATCGATGCACATGTGCATCAATTACAGGACATTGAATAATCTCACTATTAAGAATAAATACCCATTGCCATGAATTGATGACATGTTCAATCAGTTGAGTGGCACCAAGGTATTTTCTAAGATAGACTTGAGATCAGGCTACCATTAGGTAAAAGTGAAGCCGGAGGACATTCTAAAGACTGCTTTTAGGACTCGGTATGGCCAATATGAGTTCATGGTGATGTCGTTTGGGTTGACTAATGCCCCGGCGGTATTTATAAATTTTATGAACAAGGTATTCCACCAGTACCTTGACAAGTTCGTGGTGGTATTCATCAATGACATACTCATAACCTCAAAGACACCGGAGGAGCACGAGGAGCATTTGTAGATTGTGTTGTATGTGTTGAGTAAGGAGAAGTTGTATAGAAAGATGTCCAAGTGTGAGTTCTTCCTGGACAAGATAGAGTTCTTAGGACATATTGTGACTGGTGATGAAATTTTAGTGAATCCGAAGATGATCGCAGTAGTAGAATCTTGGAAGACCTCGAGTTCAGTAGCAGAGATTAGGAATTTCTTGGGTCTAGCAGGCTACTATCAAAAGTTTGTGCAAGATTTTTCAAGGATTGCCGAGCTGATGACTAGACTCACCAGGAAGGATGCAGAGTTTGTTTGGATAGAGGAGTGCCAGGTTGCTTTTGAGGAATTAAAGAAGAGGTTGATGTTTGCTCCTATTTTGACATTGCCATCAGGGTCTGGAGGTTTCACTATTTATAGTGATACATCGGGGAAAGGTCTGGGTTATGTTCTTTAGCAGAATGGAAAAGTGATTACCTATACATCTAGGAAATTGTGTCCTCATGAGACGAACTATCCTACCTAAAATTTAGAGTTGGCAGCAGTCATGTTTGCCTTGAAGTTATGAAAATACTATTTATACGAAGAGCGTGTGGAGATCTTCACAGACCATAAGAGCTTGAAATACGTTATCACTCAGAAGGAGTTGAACATGAGGCAGCGTCAGTGGCTGAAACAGATGAAGGATTTTGACATATCTTTGCAATATCCTGAGAAATCTAATGTAGTTGTCGATGCCTTGAGCAGGTATCCGGTAGCTATATTTTTGATGCAGGATCAAAATTCGTTGGAGAACTTGGAGAGCTTGGGCATTGAGGTGATAGTTTCTGGTTTTGCTATACAGATGTAGGGGTTGTAGATACACTCAGAGTTGATGGACAGGATCAAGACAGCCAAGTATGAGGATGTATCTCTGAGGAGCATCAGAGCTCATGTGAGAGCAGGATTGCAGGATAATTTTACCATTGCTGAGGATGGTTCTTTGCGGCATGGTGTTAGATTATGTGTGCCTAGTGGAGAGTTGTGTGAGGAGGTATTGCAGGAAGCGCATCGCTCTCAGTATTCCATGCATCCAGGTTCCAACAAGATGTATTGGGATATGCGAGAGAGTGTATGGTGGCATGAAGAGGAAAGTGGCACAATTTGTATCAAGATATTTAGTGTGCCAGCAGGTGAAAGCCGAGAGGCAGAGTCCAGGTGGTTTACTTCAGCCATTATCCATTCCAGAGTGGAAGTGGGAGTACATTACTATGGATTTTGTATCCGGACTTCCACGATCTTCAGGAGTGAAAGACGCGATTTGTGTCATCATTGATATGTTGACCAAGTCGACCCACTTTTTGTCTTTCAAGGTGGGTTTGTCTAAGGAGAAGCTGACAGAGATGTATGTGAGGCAGATCATCAGGATACATGGGGTTCCCGTCATCATAGTATCGGGTCGGGATAGTCATTTGACTTCTCATTTTTGTAGGAGTTTGTAGGCGAGTTTGGGCACCCAGCTCAAGTTCAGTACTACATATCACCCCCAAACGGATGGACAGTCAGAGAGGACTATTCAGACTCTTGAGGATATGCTACGATGTCACGACCCGCACCCGGTATAGGGGCACGAGTATGTGGGTACGTCTAGCCTATATTACAGAATCGGTGGTAGAATGCTGTCTTGGTCTACTATATTATCTAATATCTCACACAATGTATATAAATACTACCATGCTATCTCAATTCCAAATGCTACTCAATCACATAAAAAAACTAAAGGAAGATGTACTGACGATATGGAATAAAAAGAAAAGAAATACAAGTCTCAATACATCACATGTCCAACTCAAATCTAAACACAAATAAGATCTCAAAACATGTAATATAATACAAAATCTAAATAGAACAACTACTACAAGGTATGGAAATCTAAATGGCCTGAGTAACTGGCACTACATCCTCAGGTGACACTCCATCTGTCGGTCCGTAGTAAGTGGAACACATCCTCTCTAACCATTCATTTGAAAAATATTTTCTAGTTAGGAATGGAGTGAAGTAAAACCCAATAGCAGTTCTAATTAATTGATAATGACTATAAATATAGATAGAGAATATAATACAAGATGAGAAACAATAAACAATATCCTCTATGGTGGAAGAACAGGTAAACAATGAACAATATGGTATACCCTGATCACGATGAACTAGAACAAGACAATAGAATAAAACAATGAACTAGAATATTGTAAAGAACTGTAACTATGCTAAGTGATTGAAATACTAGATATATATGTGATCGGCTTGGGTGAACATTGTCTACTTTAACGTTTGATAAACATTATTTAAGTTAAACATTAAAAATTATCTATAATTTGATCACATATCTAGCTAACACTTTCCCTTTCCCCCAACTAGAACATTGGATCCAACCATGACACGTTGTGATGCAAGATACTAAGGCTATGTAAACAATAAACCTTGAACACGAAATATTGAACATTCAACATTGAACATTGAACATTGAACATTGTCTAAGTTAAACATTGTCTAAGTTAAACATTGAACATTGAAACATTGTCTAAGTTAAACATTGAGAACACGAGGAACAATGAACAATATATATAACATCCCATGACTGATCCATGTGTATACTAGTCCGTGTACCAATATGTCAAGAGTCATGTACAACATTTTTAAATACTTGTATTATAGTAATTATCAAGTAATGGAAACTATCAGAGAATGTACTCGCATGTCGTCTAAGCAATAAATATCAAACTGTATCCCAACTGGTGTCACACAAACCTATATATGGAATATTACATTAATACAAGGTTTAGAATGAAAATAAGTTCAACTAGTCAAATTCTAGGTCATAAAGCCATTTCTAAGTCAAAACAGTCAAACTAGGTCAACAATCGGTCAAACTAGTCAAAGTTGGTCAAAATAGCTATTTCTAGGTTGCATGAGTCTATCTTTAGGATATTGGGTCTATACACTATGCATCTAGGCCACACTAGCTATTCTAAGATACTAGAAAACCAACAAGATACCGTATCCTAAGATATGCAAGTTTTAATATATAAAAATAATAGTTTAGATATATATACAAGTCAATACACATAATACTTAACAAATCAACGAAATTAGGATACCTTGGCCTTGCACCAATGTGTATCGCACTACCTCACACCTATCCCGATACTCAAATCCAATACCTTGAGTATCGACCCAAAACCTCATGAATATAGCTAATACATATTTAATCTCCTAATACTGACTACTAACTATAACAATATATACTAAGTACTATAATATATATATCAAAGTAATACTTAGATACTAATTATAATATATATATAATCTACTAATATATAGATACATATATAGGTAACTATATACTAATCACTACACTAACTAACATATTTCTTAACTACTAACTATCAATCATAACATATATATACTAGTTTACATATCTAACTATCTACATAATCAAACATATATAACTAACTAACTACTATAGTAACCAACCAGACTAAACCAACCCATTATCCAATACCAGTATCTCTCAATACCTTGACATTTACCTTGGTATCTCAAGGTAATGTGCTCTTAGTATATATTATCTACCAAATCCCTAAACTATAGGCTAATATGTATTTATCTAATACAACTATTATCTATATCTAATAACTATTAAAATGTACTAATACACAACTACCAATTACTACTAACATACAAAACATATATACATACATATATATAACTTAACTAGAAAATATATATATATATATAACTCTAATAGTATCACTAGATATCATAGTACATATGTATAGATAACTAATAACTAGATATAAACTAACTAGCTAACCAATGAACTAACTACCAGAGAACTACCTACCTACCTAGTTATCCATGCTGAAACTGTTGCTGATAGCTTGCACATGCTGCTACTGCACCCACAAGCTGCCGCATGCACAGATGCGCACGCTGCGCTGCTGCTCGCGCACTGGATGCTGCTGCTGCTGCAGCAACCTACTGTTGCTGCTGCGCACTGCGCCACGCACTGCTCGAGTGCTGCATTCTGCTGCTCGCACATTGCACACTGCTCGTGCGATGTGCGCTGCTGTTGTGCGTTGTACCGCTGCTGCTGTAGCTTGCTGCTGTTACTGCGGCACTGCCTCGCTGCAGCGTGCTGAGCTGCTGCTGCTGCTGCTTCTGCTTCTGCTGTACGCCTCGCTGCGAACACGTTGCGCTGCTGCAGGAACCTGCTGCGCACGCACGCACTCATCTCACACACACACACACAAACACATAGCACTACACATATACATATATAGGTATCTATATATATCAATATACCTATACACTCTCACTCCACACACACACATATATATATATATATACATACATATATATACACTCTCCTTATACACACACTCATAACTCAAACACATAACACATATACATATATACTCACACACACTCACAAACCTATATATATACCTCTCTAGTATATGTAAATACACTAATCTATCTATAACCATATACACTACTACATATAATCACAAACACACACCTACATATATACAAATAAATACTAACACACACACACACAAGCACTCTCACCACACAACACAAACTACCAACACATATACTCTACACTCAAACCTCTATGTTAATATATATATATATATATATATATATATATATATATATATATATATATATATATATATATATAGATGTTTGTGTAATTATGTATAATAGTATAATAGTATATATGCTTATGTAGATATGTATATATACTCATAAGCATATATACTATTATACTATTATACATAATTACACAAACATCTATAAAGATATATATATATATATATATACACACACTCACGCACAACACATAAACATATATATATATATATACTCTATAGATATCACATATATACATAGATATACATATACACTTAAACTTAGATATAGATACACTTAGCTATATGTATACACATATATACTATATCATATAATACACACTCAAATACATATATATATCACATAATATATCATACATATATATACATAAGCACACATAGAGATGAGGATAATGAAACAAACATGTGGAGTGCACCGCACCCGTATCACACTCATTCTATGATACGCATGCGATACGGCTCCACCACACCACCAAACGCATTTCAAAGGACACGAGCAAGTCTAGAATACTAATTATAAAATATACAAACAATAATAGAATCAACTACGTGTCTGTGTCAAAATGTGACATGCACAAAGCCCTGTGTCGGAGAAAAAACTACCAAATCAACCCGTATCTCCAAATTATTGGGATACGGCCTACATGTATCCAATTGTGGACACGACACTAGCCACAAACAATCAAACATATGTCAATTTGGTCTAATTTAAAAATTGACAAACACAACATGTGCCAATCTCAGAATTCTCCCAAAATTGACACAATAACACACATAACTTCCACCATAGGTCTCCAATGAACCTAAAACCAATTCCTATGGGTAGCCTAAGCATGTGGGTTAGTTTTTTATGGTTAAATCTCAGATTTAGAGTCTACTGGAAGAGAGAAAACTGAAATATACCTATTGGAAGATGAATTCCCAATAAAAAATCTCCAAATGTGGAAAGTAGCTCCTCTTTCTAGAATTTGGCCTCCTCCTTCTAGATCATTAATTTTTTCTTGTAGATCCTTGTTCTAGTAGCCTCAATTAAAGAATATAGACTGAATTTGGGTAGAAATTTGGTGAGGAATGGTGAGGGAATTAAAAATTTTGGAAAGGGGAAAAATCTAGATCTAAAGGAAATAGAAAATAAAATGAGAGAGACACTCTCTCTCCTCCTCTAATGGCTAGTCATAAACCCCTCTTCCAAGCAATATGAAATATCCAAAACACCCCTTGGGGCCTCTCATGAAGGAATTAATTAAGGAGGGAAGGTTCTAGTCTAATGGTTTCACTAATTAATTCATCCTTCCTAATGAATGGGTCAAATCTTGGACTCAATCTAAACTAAAATATAAATGTTGAGTTCATGCATCTAACTAAACTAATTAGGTCTACTACACAAATACAAAATAATTCTAACACTAATAATAAATAAATAATACAACAAATAATTAATACACATGCACAATATTTAAATACAATAAATCCTAAAATAAAAATACCCGTGTTAATTACCAAACTACCCTTAATTAAAAATATGAGGGTGACATACGCACCTGTGTTCTAGATTTTGGGGGATCTTGGGAGGACCATCTCCATTTGGTAGAGTTTGCTTACTACAACAGCTACCAGGCTAGTATAGAGATGTTATCATTTAAGGCTTTGTACGGTCGGAGATGTCGTGCTCCCTTGTCATGGGACGATATTGGAGAGAGAGTTTTGCTAGGGCCATAGATGGTTGTGGATACAGAGGAGAGGGTTAAGCTGATCACGACCGACTTTGAGTGGCGCAGGATAGACAGCGGCATTGGACCGATAGCCACCGGAGACCTTTTGAGTCTGAGATATAGTTTTAGATTTTGTTTTGTGCTTGATATTGGTTGTTTGTTATAGATTAAGTTCTTAAGGTTGTATTTTTTTTTAGGTGGGTGGTTTGGTATTCTGAGGATTTCTCCGACACGAGGCACAATTCATTTCGGTGGAGGCGGGAAGCTTAGTCAGCGATTTATCGGACCTTTCAGTATTTTCGAGAGGTTCGGTGCAGTTGCTTACAGACTAAACTTACCACCTATATTGGAGGGAGTGTACAACGTGTTTCATGTATCACAGATGAGACGGTACGTGACGGATCCTAGTCACGTGTTAAATCACTTAGAGATAGAGGTGGGCCCTACTCTTAGCTATCCAGAGCAGCCAGTTGAGATTCTAGATCAAAAAGAGAAGATGTTGAGGAACCAGACTATTCCCTTGGTACGCGTCGCATGGAGGCATCACTCTTCGAGGGAGTCTACCTGGGAGAGAGAGGATGAAATGCTAGAGCGTTACCCATATTTAGTTGTGCCTTGAGGTATGTTCTATTCTGTTCTGTTCTGTTTTATTTTTCTGGGGGTAGTTTCGTCTTTGAATTTCGAGGACAAAATTATTTTAAGGGAGGGTAGACTTGTCACTACCACATTTTCTAGGAAAAGATATTTTGGTCATTTCATAATTAATTAAATATTGTGCATATTGTATATTTATTTATTATATTATTTAATTATTATTAGATGTTAGTTTATTATTTTGGACTTATTTTAGTGGACCTAACTACTTTAGATTAGATCCATGGACCAATATTTAATTTTAGTTAGAATTGAGCCCAATAGTAAGCCCAATCATTAGGAGGATGATTAATTAAATTAAACCAATTAGACTAGAACCTTCCTTCCTTAATTATTTTTTCATAAGAAACCCCAAGGGATATTTTAGATATTCCATAGTAGCTTGGGGAAGAGGGAATACGGCGGGCCTATTATTCAAATGGAGGGAAATTTCTCTCTTTGTTTTTTTTATTTTTAATCTAGATCTAGAATTTTCTCTTCCAAATTTTTTTATTACCACATCAAATTCTACCCAAATTTCTTCTTAGTTCCTTCTTAAATCATCATTGAAGGCTATTAGAGCACGTAGCAAGGATCTACAAGTTGAAAGATCTTTTTACTCAAATTGAAAGTTTTATTAGAAATTCATCTCTCAATAGGTATAATTCAGTTTTCTCCCTCTAATTAGACTCTAAAATATATATTTTAATCATTAGAAACTACCCCATATGCTAAAGCTACCTATAGGAATTAGAATTAGGTTCATAGGAGGCCTATGGAGAAAGTTATGTGTTGTTTTGTGTCAATTTTGGAGAAATTCTGAGTTAACACATCTTGTATTTGTCAATAGGTCAATTAGACCAAATTAACATGTGTTTGATTATATGTGGCTAGTATCATATCCACAATTGGATATGTGTAGGCCGTATACCGACAATTTGGAGATACGGGATGATTTGGGGGTTTCCTCCGACACGAGAGTTTGAGCATATCATATTTTGACACGGACACGTAGATAAGTGGTTAGCTCTTCGTATTATTCATAATTATTATTTTAGACTTGTTCGTGTCCGTTGGGATACAATTGGTTGTGTGGTGGAGCCGTATCGCAAGCGTATCATAGATCTAGTGTGATACGGGTACGATGCACTTCACGTATTTGTTCTTTGTAACTTAATTCAATTATAGATATTATAATATTGCAATTATAATTATTATGTGAGATATATATATGTGTATATTTATATGTTGGATCTATAATTTATGTTGATGTGTTGGTGAACATGGGAGAGTAGAAGTTTATGTGCTTCTCTAATATATATATAAATATATTAGTATTTTTTATATGACTCATTGGATATTATTATTAGTATTTTTTTATAACATTGGATATTATTATTAGTATTTTTATAACATTGGATATGACTCATTGGATATTATTATTAGTATTTTTTTATATGACTCATTGAACATGGGAGAGTAGAAGACTTTGGCATTATTATTAGTATTTTTTTATATGACTCATTGGATATTATCTTGTCATTTGAGTTGTATTATCTCTTCTGTTCTTTTATAACATTCGTGCGTTGTTCCATCTTATAGATTTGTGATTGAGTATTCATATTACATTGGTGGCATTATTATATCTTGATTGCTAGATAAATAGTTTACTCAAACAGCGTTCTACCGTCGATGTTGCGGCATAGACTGGGCATTGTTTACTACTTGCATCCCTACACCTGGTGCGGGTCATGACATGTGTGCACAGGTGTGACACTGAATCTGGAAACATGGATCTGTGTGTGTAAGCAAGAAGTAGGTACATGGTTTTAGAGTAGCAGTAGTTAATTCGATGTTGCAATATACCTCTATGTTTCCAATCCCAAGCTATGAGCATGTATATCATATAAAAATATGGAGTTATACTATTAGTGAGAAGTGAGGTGTACCTGCACCCGAGGTGACTGTGTTAGGAGTTTAGGATACAGAATTCATGTATTAGAATGCCTTCTACAACACAGCATGGGTCTGTGTGTGTAGGCAATATTAATTCTTAGTGAGGTACTGTAACATGGATTAGTTAAGTGTGAGAGGTATCAGTATTGTAGGACAATGTCTCAATTGCAGGCAACAAACAATAAGGGGTAACTTGCAAATTGAGTATTAGTGAGACCTATGTGTGTGCACGAGTGTGTATATCAGTTGAAGGAGGGTATCATACCTGATACAAAGTGAGATAGCATGCCAAATGCCATGTTCAAATATTAGAGGGGTATCATGGAGGGTACCAAGTTAGGATGGGCAAGTAATGCCAATGTTAGGGATACATCAAGATATTGGTGTTATAGCTAAGGTATGAGTTAGCAATCTAAGATAATGGTTGGTATAAGTTATTTGGTTTAGCTAAGTAAGGTTAGGCTTATAGTATTAAGTGTTAGGCTAGGTAATGTGATTATATACTAAGAAGGTAGTATGTATATAGATAAGGTATTGTTAATATAGATATAACTCATAAGTTATTAACTGGTATATGTATATACCTTAGAGATATTAGCTACTTTAGCTATTACCTTCAAGTTATGGACCTAGAAACCTAACCACAACCTAGTATAAACTAGTATAGGCTTAAAACCAACTTAGAAGCTAGGTATGGACCTAAAATCAAGGTATTGGCCTTGTTGACCTAGTATGACTAGTATGACCTAGAAATTCTATTTTGACTCATTTTAGTTATTTATCACTTCAATACACCCAAATATTATAATATTTTATATATAGGTATGTGTGACACCAGCTCAGACACCGAGTTATACCATTTGCTCAGGACCACAGGAGAGTACATCTCTCTGTTAGTTTTTATTACATGAGAGCGTATATATCACATATTCTAGAACAGTTATACTTGATTCTTATACGTTATTACACGGAATGGTACTATATGGATACTATCAGGAGATGTTATCCCTTTATCATATACAATGGGTACTCCTTACACATGTATTTTATCGTGTGCATCAGGTATTCCTTGTGCATGTATTTATTCGATTGCTTCGTGTGCATATATTATATTTGTGTACGTAATGAGTCGTGATTGGATCAATAAGTATTGGTTGGGGCAGGGGAGTAGAAGTTGGTTATGTGATCAAAGCCCACATTTTAGTCGTGTGTATGTCGATTATACACCTCACGTATAATCGAGTTACCTTAGTTTACTCGTGTGCAACCTAAGCCGGTCACATAACGAACTTATACTCTAAGGCACTAAGTTAGTATTATAGTTTCTCTTACTTGTTGTTCATTCTATATTGCCTGTATTTATCTTTCTAATTTTTTATTGTATTTATCTGCCTGTTTCAGCTATATTTCTATTTTCTAGTTACTTGTGCATCTTGTATTCTTTTCTATTACTTGTCATATATTCTCTATCATGTATGTGGAACTGCTTTCAGAGTTTTTTAATTCGCTTTAATCCTGACTGGATATATTTTTTAGATGATTATTTAGAGGATTGGTTTCCCACTTACTACGGGCCACATGATGGCGAGCCGTCTGAGATAGCACCCTTAGAGCAGGATGATCTAGTGACAGCCGCTGAGAAAACTTAGTTATTTCCCCTATTATACTGGATATGTCTCTAGCTTAGATATTTGGCATGTTATATATATTTGAGACTATTTTTGTTGTGGTTAGACTATTAGACTTAATTTTTTATTGTATTTGTGACTTTGTGACTCTATCTCTTCTATTCCATATCGTGTCATTTTTTTCCTCTAGCCTTATTATGATTGAGTATTGATTATCATCATATTGTCCTCCGTATGGAGTTGAGATATTATTGACAGGTTATATATATATATAGTGAGATGTTTAGATAGTATTGTTAACCTAGACAACGTTCTACCGTCGATGCTGCGATGTAGGCTGGATGTACCCACGTACACGTACATGTACCCTCACACCGGGTGCGAGTTGTGACAGATTATCTCGTAGTTTTTTTCGTCAAAATATTTTATGTAAAAATTGACTATATTTGTATTGTGCTTTTGTGTGATTGTGAAGTTAGAATCATATCTGGATTTATTTTTTTGTGTTTGTTCCTAATACATATAGGTTGGTTAATAATATTATGAAGGTACACAACTCTGCCCCTAAAACCTAATCAGCTACAAAAGAAAATTGAAGAAGGCCATTAATATAAGCACAATATACATTATTAGGGAGCATCATGGGATGGGGGTTTTATTAGGAGCTAACTGGGGGAACACACTCCCTTTCTCTCTTTTTTATAACAATTATACCCTCTCTTTCTCTTCCTCTTCCTCTTCCTACTAGCTTCTTCCTAGTTCATCTTCCTCTTCCAACCCTAATTGGAGATGGCACACGCCAAGGATCTTTTCCACAATCTAAATCTTTATATTTCTCTTCTTCTTTTATGTTTTTGAACATTTTATACATCTTCCAATTCTAGGTTTTTTTAATCTTACTTTCTATGTTTATTTTTTGTGTTTTTAAATATCACTTAATAGATTTTAAGTTAATAATTCGTCAATTGGTGTGTCGCCAATGTTTCGAACCCAATTTTAGTATGTCGAACTTCAGATTTCGATAGAGTTTTGTTGGGGACGACACAGGACTGCCATAATTCTAGTAGTCCTAACAATAGTCAAGACTGCCGCAATCCTGGCAGTCCGAACTTAAGTTGGTGATGCCCTCTAACAATCCCAAAAGAGTATTTTGGGTAGTAAAAACTTAACATTTTTGGTATTGTCCCCTAACAATGTATGTTATGTCTATTTCAGCAATAAAAATTATAGTGTCCCGCTCCATGATGGCACTATATGCAAGAGATATCGATTTGTTGACTCAAAAAAGAAACCTCCCTGAAGAGCTCCTTGTTGAACCAGAAGATGACTGATCTAGGTAAGTGTGCAGAAATTCATTCTCTGATTCTTTCACGCCTAATAAAAGAATCTAAGTTTTGTAATGCTTGTTGCTAAGAAGATTAATGTTTTCTTTACAAGAATGATAGATCGTGACCTTGTATGCTAACTAAAGAACTGCATGCTTAGCTAGAAGAGATAGAAGAATTGTGCCATGCTTTCTTAAATAAAGATCGTTATATATTTTTTGTTATTGAGGTAAAAGATAAAACTGTAGCATGCTAGATTTATAGAACTGTTACTGGTTTTATGTTAAAAGAACTTCTGCTTGAAACATAGACTTTTTTATCAAAATCGTTCAAAGAATAGCTTGATCACGTGTCAAAGCAGCTAGTATGAGCGTATACTAATGTAGTGCTGGACCATGAATAGAACCTATCAATGATTTAGAAGAAAAAGAGATAGAAGTATGATAAATCATTATTTGCTTGCATTATAGAAATATCTGATATGAGTGCATCTGACAACTTGTCTACAAGCTATCGAGTCTCTCGAGCGGTATCCTGGGACACTAGGAACCGTTCGACCTGGTAGAGGCTAATCGGAATACCCTGAGGCAATGAAGTCCTTGCTATTATACGGGTGTTTATGTCTATTAATTAGCTGATTCACGTGTCAAAGCGCTATTTTGAGCGTATTTTGGTGTAGTGCTGGACCGTGATACCACTACTAATCATGGGTTTTCCATGGACCATCATGTAGTTAGGACGCATGCTGGGATTTTAGCCTTGTTGCATACCTAACCGTTTGATGGAGAGACGAACAAGGAAGAGTACCTATATGTTTATGTAAACTGCTGCTAACCGTAAAAGCATAAAAAATCCAGATCTATGCGTCCAACAAACATGCGCCCTAAGTTCGACTCAGAAGAAATTATACCGCAGAATAACTATGCGGTCTAGAAAAAAATAGCATCAATGTGCCCTAATATTAGCCATATAAAGACCTGACACTAGATTGTGTCTGATACAGAATCCTGACAAAAAAGACTTTCTGAATGTCTTGAAAGATGTGAGTATGCTAAACGATAGAACCTCACATCAGCATAAACTTTACTTCTGACGAGTATGCAGTGCCACGTATATAATACGGAAAAGGCTCCATGCGTCCCATGCATCTCTGGCCCCATACGTCCCAGACTCCATACGTTTTATACGTCTCTGGACCCATGCATTTCAGACTCCATGTGTCATATGCGACCCAAACTCCATGCGTCCAATGTGGCAAGGTTCCCTGAGATAAAATCTTTATGTTATGACAGAAGTAATTCTCTCCAACTAAGTGCGGGACACGTGTCAAGCTGACCAAGTCACGCACAAAAAAGATGAGAACCGCCCAGATCTTCAACAATAGTAAATCGCAACAAACTTCTACGTGGCAGCTCAGCTGGAACTGTATCTTGTTAAGGATGTACACGTGGCAGCTCCCAATTTCCATGCGCCTATGGTACATGCACACGCATAGTCATATAACACGATGGCTATAAATATCTTGGTGGTACACCCATACACAAACAGACAAGGGTAGGCACAGAGAGGTAGACACACATGCAGGAAATAGAAAGCATTTTTTATAGAAACATAAAAAATCCAGATCTATGTGTCCAACAAACATGCGTCCCAAGTTTGACTCAGAAGAAATTATGTCGCAAGATGACTACGCGGTCCAGAAAAAAATAGCATCCATGCTCCCCAATATTGGCCACATAAAGACCTGATACTAGATTGTGTCTAACATAGAATCCTGACAAAAAAGGACTTTCTGAACGCCTCGAAAGATGTGAGCACGCTAAACGATAGAATCTCACATCAGCATAAACTTTACTCCTTACGGGTATGCAGCGCCACATATACAACAAGGCAAAGGATCCATGTATTCCATGCGTCTCTAGTCCCATGATTCCCAGACTCCATGCGTCACATGCGTCTCTGGCCCATGAGTTCCAGACTCCATGCGTCCAATATGGCAAGGTTTCCTGAGATAAAATCTTTCTTCTATGACTAAAGTAATTATTTTCAACTAAGTGTGATCCACGTGTCAAGCTGACCAAGTCACGCACACAAAAGACGAAAACCACCCACATCTTCAAAACCAGCAAATCGTAACAAACGTCCATATAGCAGCTCGGACTAGACTCACTCCCACGGTTGGAACTGCATCATTTTAAGGATGTACACGTAGCAGCTCCCAACGTTCATACGTCTATGGTACATGCACGCGCATGGTCATATAATATGATGGCTATAAATATCAGGGTTGTATACCCACACACGGATAGATAGAAGCTGTCACAGAGAGGCAAACACACATGCAGGAGAGAGAAAGCATTTTCCTTCTTCAGTCAAATCGTCAACGGAGTAATGAAGTCACTGCAATACTCGATCTCCATCGTCCCACTCCCCAGAATCAAAAAACTTGTGCTTAGATTTTCTGTTTAGGATTTCTTTGTATTCTTTTTCGTGAATTAAACACCTAAAGCTTGTTCAAACTGGATTTTAATGGCGAACAAGATGGCGACTCTGCTGGGGAAGAGCTTTTCCACTGATAAAAAGTTGGTGATGCAGTTTGACTCAACGAAGTTGGGGTCTACCCAGAGGATGCTGGTCGCACACTTCGAGTAACAAGCCTTCGAGGAGATGCTGTTGGAGGGTAGAGCATGCCCTTCACCAAGGCTAGCAAAGTCTAAAAACAGCCGTAGGATATGGATTGCCAAGGCCGTTGTGCCCCAACCAATTGCGGCTCTTCACCAAGTTTAGGATTTTATGGGTTTCATGTATTTTTCGTGGTTTTGATCTACTAAAATTTTGGTATCTTAGAAAACAGTTTTTTTGTGGTTGATGTAGCACTTTATTTTGAGCATTTTGGCTTTTGGTTCACTTGATTCAGAGTTAAATAAAGTTTTATGAAGAAAATAAGTTTTCTTATTTTTGGAGTTTTTCTATGAAGTTTGTGCTATTTTTGGGACGAAGGAGTTCCATGTGCCCAGCTTTATGCCCCCTTACAGCATGACGCCTATCTTGTTAGGCGTATGACTGTCTCTGCATATGCGCCCCTAAGTTGAAAGCAAGGAACACTGAACGTATGAGATCTCCCATAGAGCGAGAGCTCATGCGGCTAGAAGCTCATACGTTCAGTTTATTATTTGACTTAGAAGCGACATATATACCATTTTCTAGCACTTCTTTTCGTGTGTGCACATTTTTATGCTTTTGTCTTTTCTCTGACACACTTTATTATGCGTCACATCAGTCACATCAATCATTTTATGTTACTTCTCTGACATGCACTGATGATCCATCACTTAGCACTTGTCCCCAAGAGTGGACTTTGTTTTGAGCATGCGCCCAATTTATCCATACGGCCAGTTGTTTCATGCGGCGGCCTGTTGCATGCATCTAGTTGGTTCAAGCTGCAGCTCATCCATGCATCCAGTCCTATGCGGCTAGTTGGTTCATACGGCAGCTCATCCATGCGTCCATCTCCATGCATCCATCTCCATGCTGCCAGTTGGTCCATTCGGCCAGTTAGTCTATGCGGCCAGGGGGCGCATGCGTCCAGGAATTCTTGTGTACAATTTTTGTGTGTTCCTTTTAATTATGTCATTTAATAACCCATTTTAGTGATTATTATGTGTGCTTCCTTATGTTGATACAATTTATTTACCAGACAAGTCTTGCATGTAGTTTACGAGACAAGTTTATACACAAGTTCACAATCCTCACGACACCATAGAATTATTTATGTATGAAATCCATTGCATTTGGCATTAGCAATCGAGTGTAAGTATTGCTCAATGTATTGTGTGCCGCAAATATGATAACTCGTGAAAAGCTCGTACTCGTAACTCGTCATTCTAGGGAGTTCTTAATTATCCACGATTCAAGAAATTAAAATAATTTAGCAATGGTTAAACAAGATAAGATTTACCTAGACCATTGGGAGGAAGAATATTGCGCTACCGGCTACCCCTATCCTAAGGGCCCCATGCATTATGGACCAACCCTGCTAGGCAAGGCTCCATGACTGACCAAGTTTACACGTGATATGACACTTACAAGACAAGTTATATATAATTTTATGTTACGAGATAAGTTTATGTTTATAAAGCAAGTTTATAATCATAAGTTTATGCTTACAAGTTCAATTCTGTATATATCTAGTAACAAGTTATGTTGTAGTGATATTGAATATGCTTTTACGTTTACTAGACAAGCATACCCTTGGCCATCTGGGTTGACTGCAGTGTCAGTGGTAGCAATATTCTCAAAATATGTATTTTGTATTTTCTCTCGACGCGTGGTTACAGTGCAAAGTTTTGATCGGGTGAAGGACTATAACCCCGGCCCTTGTTTGGTTTAAGGATTGTGGTCCGATCCATAGTAGTTCCTATGTCCTCTTACCGCTCATCGCCTTACTTTATCTTAGCCCTTGTTATCAGTTATATCATTATATTTTGAGATAAGTACATTGGCACCATACAAGTCTCGACTTTCATTTATTCTTATGTCTCTTTTCTGCTAATGTTGTGATATGTTTGCTCTATCACCTTGAATTCTTCTGTGGTACTTGTTGCTGGGGGTTCTGACACCACTGGTTTTGTATGGCCAGATTATCCCGAGGAGAACCAGGATCTACGGCGTTTCCAGCAAGATTTCTAGCACTTATAGGACATGCGGCAAAAGCTCGCGAGTGAGCTTCCTTCCTCCATCCCTCGTAGTATTACTTCATTTGGTGGTGTTTAGCAAGGGGTCGAGTTAGCTCCTTATAATTATAAGACTGCGTGTCACGACCCACATCTAAAAATCGGGCATGAGTCATGGGTACGTCCAGCCTACGCCCCAGCATCGGCGGTAGAATGCTATCTAGGTCTACTATCTAGCTAAAATCTCACACAATAATATACGTACATGTCAAGATCTCAACTCCAAACGGAGGAGCAATATGATAAGATAATCACAAGTACTCAATCACGAATCTAAGCACGATAAGATAACAAAGAAGTCTAACAGCTACAAAGTCTACAACAACTACTACTAAAACAACAACAATAATAATAATAATACAACAATATCCAGAATCAAATACAATACAAGTCTCAAACCAAAAGCCGAGGACAAATCCGGTACCAAAAGCTAATAAAGACAATTGAGGTCCTAGTAATCCCGGCTACCAACCCGAAAATCACTCCTGAACTAGGGGGTCCCTGTCTGTACCATCGACAGGCTGAGGTCCATAAAATATCGGACACCAATCTTCCAGATCCTCTGAAAAATACATCCAGTTAGGATTGGAGCAAGTACACCTCTAACAACAGTTCCAGTTAAATGATAAAAACTATAAAGCAATTATAGCCAGTAGCAAGGTGAAGGAAATAAAGTATGAACAAGGAATATATATCTATCAACTGGTGCATAAAGGTAAAGATGCATGAAAATCAAAAGCAAGATAGTAATGACTGCAAGATACAAAAAATCTAAACTAAGATCAAGTGTGTGCACAATGATGTTAAGTGAGTCCAGCTAGAGTAAATATAGTGATTCCAGTCCAGAAAGTATAAGTGAGACCAGTCAAGAAATGCAAGTGAGTCCAGACTAGAAAGAATAAACTCGTGTCTCTGAAATACCTGTTTCGACATGTAAACGGCTAGGGGTAAGTATGGCTCACCGCGTAGTGGGTGCACGGCTGCTATCATTCCAGATTAGACACGAGGGGGTAATTCCAGTGATTCCAGTTGG